>CM067372.1:49234771-49245038 GCA_034401795.1 Chaetoderma sp. LZ-2023a
GGAGTGCGCAGATAATGAAATGAGCTAAAAAAAATCAAGAATAGACCCAGCGTTGCGTTGTGAATCTATTTGGAATGAGTACACGTCTCACTAGTCCTGTAGTAAGAAGGGCACGGCGCTTTGTACTTTGATTCTGGCCAGTAATTATAGCGTTGTATACAGTCAAAGATCCTGATCAAGTTTCCGCATTCAAACTTGATAGAAAGAAATCTCATTCTATTCAAGTGACGGCAGAAATTAATGATGACTTTCCCAGAAGCACAGCGCACATCTATCGAGCTTCTTCTATTATCCGTGTAGGGTGTGCGGAATTGCTGTATTGTGCGCCTTGCTCTAGGACAGACAAGTGGGCTGAAGTCAATTGTTATCCGTTATTTCAGGTGTTTCTGTTTTCACAGACTCCCGCTGTGGCTAATGAGCGGTTGGCACTATTGGTAATCATAGAGCAAGGGGGATATCCCTCAATCAAGCGGCCAGACTTGCCAGATAGTAACTATAATGAACACTGGGTTACATTGCACACACACACTATAAACACCATCGTATCAGGGCATGGGCACTTCATCGTTAACATCATTTCTCAGATGGATTTCACCACCACATTAATTTGTTAGAGGCAAATTTAATCCCAAGAAAAGCAAGAATTCTTTGCAATGTTTACTGTTCGTTCCATAAAATTGACATATTTAGTTTAATCTTCAATATTGGCACATTTTATTATCATTTAAACGCGTAGCACTAATGATAGTATCTCATTTTAGCAACACCTACAATGCCGAAATTGGTAATGATGTCGTTGATCATGTACAGTATTATGAATCGTTGTCCCGAATGGTACTGCAAGTATAGGGATAGAGGTGGCTCACATGTGGAAATACTAATTCTAATCTCACATATCGCCTCCTTGGGTATCGTAATAAAGTCTTTCATTGTGCCCTTGGTTTATTATGAAAACAAGCACATTTCCCCTGACCAGAACATGAAGCCAGACAGCGGGCAAGATATCAGTACCATGTTTTACAGCCTGTATCACTTCATACTATATCATAAACCCCGGGGTCACTCCATATCCAGTCTGGCAAACAGCTCTCTGAGGCAGTTAGTGAAATATAACATGTATCCACTGGTAGGCCGATGTTTTCTGTTTATCAATAATACTATGAGAGTGTATTTGCCGCAGTGTTTGCATTCTAGCGAATATTTAATTTTCCACTTAAATATTCTAATTTAATTTTAATCAGGGCTTTTAGGAAAACACATTTGTTTCATGCAGCTACAAACTAAAAACTTAATTTCAATATTTATTTGAAAGTTTTAAGGAACATATTTTCGATTATTTAAAATTATGTCTACAAATACAATAATAAAGCACGTGGCGTAACATTTAACTTTATACAATTTCTATATTCCAAGTATTAGAGATCTGGATTAAGTCATATCTTTGACACTAGACAATTACATATATACGTTTACATAATTAGCCGGATAACTGGCATCATATTTTCGAAACAATTTTGCTATGAGTTGTTGCAATTTTGCTTGTTTCCAAAATGTACATCTGTCTTTCGTTGATTGGCTCCATAATCTTGGATTTAGTACGTTATATCGATGTGGCTTTAAGCCTTCCCTGGCGAAGCGGGTGTGTGTACAAAAGCCGCCCTCTACAATTCTCATGATGAACGTCCATTTGCAGGCCAAAGAAGATTATTTTAGAAAATTTACAACTGGAATAACTGGCTCGATAACCAAGTCAGTCATTCCAGTGGTAAATCTTCAAATATAATCTTCTCTTGACCTGCAAAACGGGATTCAAGAAATAAATATCTTGATATGTTGAATAAATTTAGGCAATAGTTAATGATTACTCCGTATGATAGGATGTTTTAAATACGCACCTATACCATTGCTGCCCGCGACTATAGTGCTTATCAAAGTAATGTATCTCTGGACCTGGCGCCTTGACATCAGGATGCATCCGCAAGAACTCCAACAGCGCGCGGGTGCCACCCTTCTTGGCACCAATAATTAACGCCTTGGGTAATCGTCTCTTCTCGTGTTTAACAGGACCCCTCGAGACACTGGATCCGGTGACGTAACGCTGGCCATCTTCGTCGTCATCTTGACTGAAGTCTGAGACGTGTTTCCTTCGTTTCCTGTCATGCGCGTGACGTACTGATTCTCTTTGGTTATTCCGTCGTCGATGATTATGAGTTCTCTTTAAAACTTTATTATTTACAACAATTAAATTATTATTTATTTTAGAATTTTCCTGCGAGTTTGTAGGAGTAATTTTCAACTCGGAATATTTGATGTCACTGTGCGTGTCCCTGCTCACATAAGCCTGCTGTGAATGTAACGTTTGATAATCAGAAACTAATGGCTTTAGCTCAGGTTCTGATGGAGTCGTAGTCAAATCTGTTAATGTTAAATCATTACTATTAGTTGAGGTAGATATTTGAGCACCAGTCGGAGCTGTAAAGCTTAAAAACGCCATCACCATGAGGCAAGACACCAAGGTGCACCTCGTTGGAGGAGTCACTGGAAACATGTCCAAGAGTTCTGATACGAGCTGTCGTAACTTCTTCGTCGACATGACGAGTCCCTGATCCAGGACCAAACTTAACCACCCAAAGTCTGGGTGATACTACCAGTGATGTGCTAACTAGAATCGCAACATCACACAGAACAGCTACATCTTAGCTTCGTCTCACTCAACATTCCATTTTGAAAATGTCAGATATTGTATTGTCTTAATTGCAATTTTTAATTTCCTCGCATATTTATCTATGCATATGGTTCAAGATGCTCTATCCGGAAACATATCTAGTTATTTATGTCCTGTATGTTGCACGCGCTTTTCGGGTATTCTATATTCACTATATAACATAAACTGTACAATTATGTTCGCAGTCAATATTGCCAGCAATTGCCACATTATAATTGAATCACATTTGACAAAGGTGATGTGTCCTTAACGCTTAAAACACAATTGCACGTTACTTATATGTAAAGCTGACTGACAAATGATTCTATTCGATTTACTAATTCTAATCAACAAGTAACTCTTGTCATATAAAGGACTGGACAAATAACGCACTCTTCCCACAATACGCTAAGTACACATCGTTCAATATCCACAGACTTCTGACATCCAATTCAACACACACTCCGATATGTAGTTCATAGCTCTGGACGCGATCTCGCAATCACGTGGCCTACACAGCGACGCTGATTGGCTAGACGTGCATCCCGCCTCCTGTCAATTGATTTGCTAGTAATATGAATGAATGGTTTGAGTTCGGTTGGCCATTAGCGCGAGGCCTCCACTGCGTGTTTACGTTATTGAAGACCTGCTGCTCGTGAAGCCACTGTCAGATAGCAACAGATGATATGAGAAGATTTATCTCCCTTAAACCGATAGTTTAATTTTGGTGTCTGTATTTCCTTTCGTTTTCTCATTTCTGATTTTAAAAGAAAGGAATCACCAGTTCATTGCTAAACTATTTTCAGTGAAGCTAACAGATTCAAAATTGTGAAAAGATGTGGAATACCAAATGAATGTAGAGAAAACGTAGCAGCCCCCCCCCCCCCCCATCCCCAGCCATCGTTACAATTTCAACACTTATTAAAAGTTAAGTTGTGTAAGCCAGCTAATGTGGTAATAATAACTATGAAAATACGCCTTAATTAAGTGAGTATTAAATTCAATTGGATTAATTGTATTCCTAATTCCAAAAGGGAAATTTCGGCCTTTTCCCCACATTGATTACCAATGTCAATAACGACATTCTTAGATAACATATTATTGAAGCGAGTGACAATAATGTAATTGCATCATTATTGCCGGTAACAATAATGGCCTGCTACAAAGCACGATCCAAATGCTATCAAGTATTGCTTCAGAGGGCGGGGTGATATATGAAGTCCACCCTGCTGGCAGTCTATGATCTTCCTGAGATGTCTGTACATAAGTACGCCGTGGAACAATTCTCACAAGTCATTAACTGATAAGAGAATGACTTCTGCTTGCATAGCCAGAGATAAGATTCAGAGCGGCGCACCAGATAGCGGAGGGATATCCGTCCTCCTGAGGAAAGCGTTGTGATGAGCTTGTAGAAGAAGACTGCATCAATTAGCCCCTGTATGGCCGACACCACACGCTGATAATGCCTCTTTAGACAGGGAAAAGAAAAGAAAACACGTACTTGTGTGTAATTAGACGGTCTGTGTGTGCTTTGAGAGCTGAGATAAATCTGCATGTGAAGCTGCTTCAGGACTCGCTCAGTGACAGTTCTGAGAAACATTGATGGCTTTGGCGAATGATTTAACACGGCGCCATTATCCTTCCAGCCATTAAGCTGACACGCCTATATCCTCCAGGAATACAATATACTGATGATCAAGATGCTTAATCCTCGAACAAGGAGTCAGTAAACTGGCTATATCCTGATTTACTGCTAACTTAAATGTGTAATCTAAAGCTAGTCAGGAAACAAACAATAAAAAAAGATAAACAGACAGATGAACATACGTGTATGTAGTATGCATGGTAGACGCGGATCCTGAGAGAGAGAGAGAGAGAGAGAGAGAGAGAGAGAAGAGAGTGAGAGAGAGAGAGAGAGAGTGAGAGAGAGAGAGAGAGAGAGTGAGAGAGAGAGAGAGAGAGTGAGAGAGAGAGAGTGGGAGAGAGAGAGAGAGTGAGAGAGAGAGAGAGAGAGAGAGAGGGAGAGAGTGAGAGAGAGAGAGAGAGAGAGAGTGAGAGAGAGAGAGTGAGAGAGAGAGAGAGAGAGAGAGTGAGAGAGAGAGAGAGAGAGAGTGAGAGAGAGTGAGAGAGAGAGAGAGGGAGAGAGTGTGAGAGAGGTGAGAGAGAGAGAGAGTGAGAGAGAGAGAGAGAGAGAGAGAGAGAGAGTGAGAGAGAGAAAGAGTGAGAGAGAGAGAGAGTGAGAGAGAGAGAGAGGGAGAGAGTGTGAGAGAGAGAGAGAGTGAGAGAGAGAGAGAGAGAGAGAGTGAGAGAGAGAGAGAGAGTGAGAGAGAGAGAGAGAGGGAGGGAGGGAGGGATGGAAAGAGAGAGGGGGAGGGAGGGAGGGATGGAAAGAGAGAGGGGGAGGGAGGGTGGGAGGGAGGGTGTGGGGTGTGGTAGGGAGTGAGGGGGAGAGGGGGGGGGGGCGAGCTTTGCTTAATTTACAGAGGACATTGAAAGCGAATTGTGCACAAATCAATAACAAAAGTAACTTATAATTACAGTGCCGGACAATCCAATATGATCAAATATAAGTACTAGGAAGAACAATAACCCTGATCATTTAACATTAAACATACAAAAAAGCCCAATCTGTTGATCAAGAGAGGTGTGTTCTCGAGAAATGAGCAGCAGAATGAATGACTCAGAAACCGAGCCAGTCATTCCGGTGTCCAATTCTCGGAAAACACTCCTCCCAGACCCGCAAATGGACATCGGAACAATAGTCCTAATAATTCGTAATAACAACATAGTTATAACTGCAAATTAAAATCACTGAGAACAGTTATAATGTGTATATCCCGTTAGGTTAGCAATATGTTAAACAAAATGTCAATCTGCTGGCCTGAGTCAACTGTTTTCAAGGGCTCCTCACTGGAATCATTGCTCAGCAACTGAGCCTGTCGTTACAGTGATGAATCTTCGAGAGAGTCTTCTCCTGGTCTGCAAATACACATCGTCTATTAAATTAAATTTAACAATTGTTTATTTATAATCATCTGAATTAAATTAATGTCTGCTTTAAAGACAGTTAGAATACTCTCCAGTGCTTTGACTGTTGGTATTGAGAAATGTCCATCTGCAGACGAAGTCAACTGCTCTTTGTGGGTTTACCACTGGAATGGCTGGTTCACTGACTGGGCCTGTCATTCGGGTGATACTTTGTGTTATCATTTATAAAGGCTCTCTCGCTCGCACGCCTCCTCCACACTCTTTCTCCCTCCCTCTCTCTCTCTCTCTCTCTCTCTCTCTCTCTCTCTCTCTCTCTCGCTCGCTTCGCTCCCCTCCCTCCCTCCCCTCCCTCCCTCCCTCCCTCCCTCCCTCTCTCTCTCTCTCTCTCTCCCTCCTCACTATCTCTCTATCTCTCTCTCTCTCTCTCTCTCTCTCTCTCTCTCTCTCTCTCTCTCTCTCTCTCTTTCGCTCGCTCGCTACTTTAACTACCATTATATAATATTTCTATTTGAAAAGGATATCTGTATGTTAAACGAACATGTCACAATATCCTTTGTCTAAATACATTTATTGCAATAAAAATATGTTTTAAACAAAGAAAGGGAAAGAAAAGAAGAAAAAAAAGAAAAAAAGATAACCTTAAGCATACAATGAAAGCTCATTCGCGGCCCAGGAGAGGAGTGTTTCCGACAATTGAGCTTGCCCGGTAACCGAGTCAATCATTCCGATGTCCAATTGTCGTAAACGCTCCTCCGGACCAGCAAATGACCATTTCACATATCGCCAATCCAAAGGTTAGAGTTTCAAGATAGTCATATAGTACATGCATGGAAAATACTTCTCCTAATGTAAATAGTTTTGTGTATGCATTGTGAAATTGTATTATACTATTGTCCGTCACAATATTATGTGATTGTGCACACTTACGAGCCACATGCTTACTTTGTGATGATTATAGCTTTCAATTTTCCCGATTCTTTATCATTAGAGCATGAAATCTAGACACAAAATAGGTTCCCTTGCTGTATAATTTCGATACTAATTTGACTGGATAGTGTTGCTGCCGACGGTATCAAGACCTTTCATTCAAATTATGCTTAAGCTATGCAACAGCTTAACAGCATGACTTGAGTTCTAATACTAGTGTTGAAATGGTTAGATGTTGGAGACAATATATTGCGTAGTCCTACTATATTGGATGTGAACTCACGGGAGTGTATGTACATGAGTTTGTGTGCGTGTGGAGGTGAGTGTGTGTGATTGGGAGGCATGTGCTTTGGTGAGTTCTTAATTTCAGTAGCCTATATATGCCTAATTAACCTTTAAGATGCAACCCTTCGATTGAACCTTCTGATTTTATTCTACATAAATTATGAATTTCTATGTCAAATTTGGTGATTCTTACTCTCTTTGACCTATAAATGTACAAGCCTAGAGACAAGTCCATAAAATGTGCTAGAGAAATGACCATTTGCAGTCCAGAGGACTATTTTTTATAGTCGAGCCAGTCTTTCCGGTGGTAAATTTCCAAGAATGGCATTGTCTTGTTCTGGAAACGGACATTTCACAATAGACTGGCCTAATCGAAGTTTTCCTGTCAAATTTAGTCACTAAAGGGTTAAGCCATTCGACGGCGTGGTAATGCTAATAATTCTACTAAATCTATTGTTTCTGTATGTATTTTTATTTTATTGACGCACTGGCAACGTGCGGCTTCAATTTCCATGTGCCAACTTAGCCGACAGTGATGCACCCGTTAGTTTAATTTGTTGATCACCATCTCCCGGTCGGGGGATCGAACCGCCATTCTGCAATTCCGCATAGCATCAGCAACCAGGCATCTTTCCACTGGACCACCGCACCAAGACTGAAAGTCAAGGATTTGGCCGACCAGCTTTCACATGTCTGATATACTGACACACTGACGATTCATATGGGACTATCTGTGGATGCATCTGTCACAATCAATCCTAGGCTTTTACGCCTATTGTACTCTGACTCCAGCACGGCTCTGGCAGTATATGTATTTTTATTTTATTGACGCACTGGCAACGTGCGGCTTCAATTTCCATGTGCTAACTTAGCCGACAGTGATGCACCCGTTAGTTTAATTTGTTGATCACCATCTCCCGGTCGGGGGATCGAAACCGCCATTCTGCAACTCCGCATAGCATCAGCAACCAGGCATCTTTCCACTGGACCACCGCACCAAGACTGAAAGTCAAGGATTGGCCGACCAGCTTTCACATGTCTGATATACTGACACATGACGATTCATATGGGACTATCTGTGGATGCATCTGTCACAATCAATCTAGGCTTTTACGCCTATTGTACTCTGACTCCAGCACGGCTCTGGCAGTATATGTATTTTTATTTTATTGACGCACTGGGCAACGTGCGGCTTCAATTTCCATGTGCTAACTTAGCCGACAGTGATGCACCCGTTAGTTTAATTTGTTGATCACCATCTCCCGGTCGGGGGGATCGAACCGCCATTCTGCAACTCCGCATAGCATCAGCAACCAGGCATGTATAGCTGTATTATTTTGTCTACGAAATTGAGAATTAGTATCTATATTTTAGCATATAAAAATATCGTAATTTATATTTCTTGAATGTTTCCAAAGCATTTCAGCAGAAAGAAAGGAATTTACTTTACAATGCTGAATATAGCAATGGTAATTTGATTGGAAGTTTGCTGTTGTTGAACGCATCATTAGTTTTGTTCAAATTACTCTTAATACATTCAGAATATTATATGATTATAAGAAATACATTCCGTAAGTTCCTTGTCTGTACATAGATGTATAAATTTGTACACATTGTATAAAAAATTATGTATGTATGTTAATGAGGGCCTATGCTAGATCAGGCCGGTGTACTTGAAGTGTTACCCTCAATAAATAACGATTACTATTATTATTATTATTATTATTATTATTATTATTATTATTATTATTATTATTATTATTATTATTCAGTAGGGCGAGTCATAGCCAGAGCCGATAGTTCAGCGGTTTGGCCCTGATTTCTAACTGACCGTGAAGAAATGGTGTATCTACATAGAATCCACCATCACCGCCACGATCTCCGCCGCCGCCGCCGCCGCCGCCGCCGCCGCCGCCACTAACACCACCCAGCACGCCGCACGCCAGCTCTTTATAGCTACAGTAGTTCCTCACAGCCAACTGCCAAATCACATTCGATTTCTTTAGAGATTGTCATAGAGCTATATGGCAGGCAGAAAGCAAGAGAAGATTATTATCCTCGCACCGTAATGGGAAGACGGTACTACTACTGCCTGCCTACCCATCTACCTGGCTGCCTTGCTGCCTGCCTACCTACCTGCATGCACGCCTGCTGTCTGTCGGCCTGTCTGACGCTCTCTCTCTCCCTCTCTCTCTCTCTCCCCTCCCTCGCTCTCTCTCTCTCTCTCTCTCTCTCTCTCTCTGTCTGTTCGTAGCTGTATCTAAAGAAATCTACTGATCTGATTTGGCTTAAATTTTAACACAATGAAGGAAGTTGTGGTGGTTATTATTTTCAATAATTGCGTATTAATACAGAGGGTAGTTTCTTTAATTGCTGCAGTCAGAGACGGGTTAACTGATGGCAGCTGTGTCTCCATTCTGGTTCCCAAGCCATCTTATGCATTTAAATAATGAGCCATTGATGGCTGTAGTCAATGGCCCTTCTGGTGTTTTATGGTCAGCGCTTCCCTGACACCTGTTAATCAGCTTCCTCGCACCTGATTGGTATGTCGTTTGATTTGCAATCAGCGTGGTTGGGAATAGGAAGCGCTAGCCACCTGTACATAAGTTAGATTCATTTTCATCTTAACGCCTTAATGGTCACCATGTTAAATCATGCTATTCAGACTCTTGCTTTCTGCTTTACAAAGTTTTATATAAGTTTATATCAAATGGTGTGCCTAGCAGTGCAAGTACAAACTCGGCTTCTGTTATAAGCTGCTTTCCTGCGCCTATTGGAGTATGAATCTAGGTGTATATTTATAATGCTGTAAATATATAATGCATCATAGCTGAACTACAATAATGTGTAGGACATTGCGCAGATTATGTGTGGATTTACCGGATAACTAATCTTTATAGATATTTTCGCGGAAAGATAGGCGAAAGACTATAGCATCATTTTTATTGCTTTGGCCCATCCAGAATGGTTTGTTTATGGTATTGTTTGAATCTGCAGCATTTTGTTTTGAGTGACAGCATATGGTTTGTGTCGTGCAGAAAGGATCATGAACAACAATAATCTGTGTCTATAAGATTACATCACATATGAAGAAATGTCTCAGTCTGATGACAACAATCTGACGACATACAACGAGTACGCACATGGGCTGCCACTAGGAAAATTTCAGAGAAAGAAATGGACTGCGTCATAGCGCTGGGATTTACGTCGATGGAGGCGCTAGTTGTCTCGAAACCGAAGATCTGCGCCGGGACGAAAATTCCACTTGGGCAGCAGAAACTTTTGTTAAGATCAGTTTTAACAGCAATTTCTAATGGCAGTCTGGCAAGCAATGGTGAAACCACTGTAACATCGTCGTTTCGT
>CM067372.1:49245538-49391009 GCA_034401795.1 Chaetoderma sp. LZ-2023a
AAAAAAGATAACAGACAGATGAACATACGTGTATGTAGTATGCATGGTAGACGCGGATCCTGAGAGAGAGAGAGAGAGAGAGAGAGAGAGAGAGAAGAGTGAGTGAGAGAGAGAGAGAGAAGAGAGGAGAGAGAGAGAGAGAGAGAGTGAGAGAGAGAGAGAGAGAGTGAGAGAGAGAGAGTGGGAGAGAGAGAGAGAGTGAGAGAGAGAGAGAGAGAGAGAGGAGAGAGAGAGAGAGAGAGAGAGAGAGAGAGTGAGAGAGAGAGAGTGAGAGAGAGAGAGAGAGAGAGAGTGAGAGAGAGAGAGAGAGAGTGAGAGAGAGTGAGAGAGAGAGAGAGGAGAGAGTTGTGAGAGAGTGAGAGAGAGAGAGAGTGAGAGAGAGAGAGAGAGAGAGAGAGAGTGAGAGAGAGAAGAGTGAGAGAGAGAGGAGAGAGAGAGTGAGAGTGAGAGAGAGAGAGAGAGAGTGTGAGAAGAGAGAGAGAGTGAGAGAGAGAGAGAGAGAGAGAGTGTGAGAGAGAGAGAGAGTGAGAGAGAGAGAGAGAGGGAGGGAGGGAGGGATGGAAAGAGAGAGGGGGAGGGAGGGAGGGATGGAAAGAGAGAGGGGGAGGGTGGGAGGGAGGGAGGGTGTGGTGTGGTGTGGTAGGGAGTGAGGGGGAGAGGGGGGGGGGGGCGAGCTTTGCTTAATTTACAGAGGACATGAAAGCGAATTGTGCACAAATCAATAACAAAAGTAACTTATAATTACAGTGCCGGACAATCCAATATGATCAAATATAAGTACTAGGAAGAACAATAACCCTGATCATTTAACATTAAACATACAAAAAAGCCCATCTGTTGATCAAGAGAGGTGTGTTCTCGAGAAATGAGCAGCAGAATGAATGACTCAGAAACCGAGCCAGTCATTCCGGTGTCCAATTCTCGGAAACACTCCTCCCAGACCCGCAAATGGACATCGGTAACAATAGTCCTAATAATTCGTAATAACAACATAGTTATAACTGCAAATTAAAATCACTGAGAACAGTTATAATGTGTATATCCCGTTAGGTTAGCAATATGTTAAACAAATGTCAATCTGCTGGCCTGGAGTCAACTGTTTTCAAGGGCTCCTCACTGGAATCATTGCTCAGCAACTGAGCCTGTCGTTACAGTGATGAATCTTCGAGAAGAGTCTTCTCCTGGTCTGCAAATACACATCGTCTATTAAATTAAATTTAACAATTGTTTATTTATAATCATCTGAATTAAATTAATGTCTGCTTTAAAGACAGTTAGAATACTCTCCAGTGCTTTGACTGTTGGTATTGAGAAATGTCCATCTGCAGACCGAGAGTCAACTGCTCTTTGTGGGTTTACCACTGGAATGGCTGGTTCACTGACTGGGCCTGTCATTCGGGTGATACTTTGTGTTATCATTTATAAAGGCTCTCTCGCTCGCACGCTCTCCACCTCTTTCTCCCTCCCTCTCTCTCTCTCTCTCTCTCTCTCTCTCTCTCTCTCTCTCTCTCTCGCTCGCTCGCTCCCTCCCTCCCTCCCTCCCTCCCTCCCTCCCTCCCTCCCTCTCTCTCTCTCTCTCTCTCTCCCTCTCACTATCTCTCTCTCTCTCTCTCTCTCTCTCTCTCTCTCTCTCTCTCTCTCTCTCTCTCTCTCTCTCTCTTTCGCTCGCTCGCTACTTTAACTACCATTATATAATATTTCTATTTGAAAAGGATATCTGTATGTTAAACGAACATGTCACAATATCCTTTTGTCTAAATACATTTATTGCAATAAAAATATGTTTTAAACAAAGAAAGGGAAAGAAAAGAAGAAAAAAAAAGAAAAAAAGATAACCTTAAGCATACAATGAAAGCTCATTCGCGGCCCAGGAGAGGAGTGTTTCCGACAATTGAGCTTGCCCGGTAACCGAGTCAATCATTCCGATGTCCAATTGTCGTAAACGCTCCTCCGGACCAGCAAATGACCATTTCACATATCGCCAATCCAAAGGTTAGAGTTTCAAGATAGTCATATAGTACATGCATGGAAAATACTTCTCCTAATGTAAATAGTTTTGTGTATGCATTGTGAAATTGTATTATACTATTGTCCGTCACAATATTATGTGATTGTGCACACTTACGAGCCACATGCTTACTTTGTGATGATTATAGCTTTCAATTTTCCCGATTCTTTATCATTAGAGCATGAAATCTAGACACAAAATAGGTTCCCTTGCTGTATAATTTCGATACTAATTTGACTGGATAGTGTTGCTGCCGACGGTATCAAGACCTTTCATTCAAATTATGCTTAAGCTATGCAACAGCTTAACAGCATGACTTGAGTTCTAATACTAGTGTTGAAATGGTTAGATGTTGGAGACAATATATTGCGTAGTCCTACTATATTGGATGTGAACTCACGGGAGTGTATGTACATGAGTTTGTGTGCGTGTGGAGGTGAGTGTGTGTGATTGGGAGGGCATGTGCTTTGGTGAGTTCTTAATTTCAGTAGCCTATATATGCCTAATTAACCTTTAAGATGCAACCCTTCGATTGAACCTTCTGATTTTATTCTACATAAATTATGAATTTCTATGTCAAATTTGGTGATTCTTACTCTCTTTGACCTATAAATGTACAAGCCTAGAGACAAGTCCATAAAATGTGCTAGAGAAATGACCATTTGCAGTCCAGAGGACTATTTTTTATAGTCGAGCCAGTCTTTCCGGTGGTAAATTTCCAAGAATGGCATTGTCTTGTTCTGGAAACGGACATTTCACAATAGACTGGCCTAATCGAAGTTTTCCTGTCAAATTTAGTCACTAAAGGGTTAAGCCATTCGACGGCGTTGGTAATGATAATAATTCTACTAAATCTATTGTTTCTGTATGTATTTTTATTTTATTGACGCACTGGCAACGTGCGGCTTCAATTTCCATGTGCCAACTTAGCCGACAGTGATGCACCCGTTAGTTTAATTTGTTGATCACCATCTCCCGGTCGGGGGATCGAACCGCCATTCTGCAATTCCGCATAGCATCAGCAACCAGGCATCTTTCCACTGGACCACCGCACCAAGACTGAAAGTCAAGGATTGGCCGACCAGCTTTCACATGTCTGATATACTGACACACTGACGATTCATATGGGACTATCTGTGGATGCATCTGTCACAATCAATCCTAGGCTTTTACGCCTATTGTACTCTGACTCCAGCACGGCTCTGGCAGTATATGTATTTTTATTTTATTGACGCACTGGCAACGTGCGGCTTCAATTTCCATGTGCTAACTTAGCCGACAGTGATGCACCCGTTAGTTTAATTTGTTGATCACCATCTCCCGGTCGGGGGATCGAACCGCCATTCTGCAACTCCGCATAGCATCAGCAACCAGGCATCTTTCCACTGGACCACCGCACCAAGACTGAAAGTCAAGGATTGGCCGACCAGCTTTCACATGTCTGATATACTGACACACTGACGATTCATATGGGACTATCTGTGGATGCATCTGTCACAATCAATCCTAGGCTTTTACGCCTATTGTACTCTGACTCCAGCACGGCTCTGGCAGTATATGTATTTTTATTTTATTGACGCACTGGCAACGTGCGGCTTCAATTTCCATGTGCTAACTTAGCCGACAGTGATGCACCCGTTAGTTTAATTTGTTGATCACCATCTCCCGGTCGGGGGATCGAACCGCCATTCTGCAACTCCGCATAGCATCAGCAACCAGGCATGTTATAGCTGTATTATTTTGTCTACGAAATTGAGAATTAGTATCTATATTTTAGCATATAAAAATATCGTAATTTATATTTCTTGAATGTTTCCAAAGCATTTCAGCAGAAAAGAAAGGAATTTACTTTACAATGCTGAATATAGCAATGGTAATTTGATTGGAAGTTTGCTGTTGTTGAACGCATCATTAGTTTTGTTCAAATTACTCTTAATACATTCAGAATATTATATGATTATAAGAAATACATTCCGTAAGTTCCTTGTCTGTACATAGATGTATAAATTTGTACACATTGTATAAAAAATTATGTATGTATGTTAATGAGGGCCTATGCTAGATCAGGCCGTGTACTTGAAGTGTTACCCTCAATAAATAACGATTACTATTATTATTATTATTATTATTATTATTATTATTATTATTATTATTATTATTATTATTATTATTCAGTAGGCGAGTCATAGCCAGAGCCGATAGTTCAGCGGTTTGGCCCTGATTTCTAACTGACCGTGAAGAAATGGTGTATCTACATAGAATCCACCATCACCGCCACGATCTCCGCCGCCGCCGCCGCCACTAACACCACCAGCACGCCGCACGCCAGCTCTTTATAGCTACAGTAGTTCCTCACAGCCAACTGCCAAATCACATTCGATTTCTTTAGAGATTGTCATAGAGCTATATGGCAGGCAGAAAGCAAGAGAAGATTATTATCCTCGCACCGTAATGGGAAGACGGTACTACTACTGCCTGCCTACCCATCTACCTGGCTGCCTTGCTGCCTGCCTACC
This sequence comes from Chaetoderma sp. LZ-2023a, assembly GCA_034401795.1. NCBI lineage: Eukaryota > Metazoa > Mollusca > Caudofoveata > Chaetodermatida > Chaetodermatidae > Chaetoderma > Chaetoderma sp. LZ-2023a. The sequence continues at coordinate 49,250,063 of CM067372.1, forward strand.
TACCTGCATGCACGCCTGCTGTCTGTCGGCCTGTCTGACGCTCTCTCTCTCCCTCTCTCTCTCTCTCCCTCCCTCGCTCTCTCTCTCTCTCTCCTCTCTCTCTCTCTCTGTCTGTTCGTAGCTGTATCTAAAGAAATCTACTGATCTGATTTGGCTTAAATTTTAACACAATGAAGGAAGTTGTGGTGGTTATTATTTTCAATAATTGCGTATTAATACAGAGGGTAGTTTCTTTAATTGCTGCAGTCAGAGACGGGTTAACTGATGGCAGCTGTGTCTCCATTCTGGTTCCCAAGCCATCTTATGCATTTAAATAATGAGCCATTGATGGCTGTAGTCAATGGCCCTTCTGGTGTTTTATGGTCAGCGCTTCCCTGACACCTGTTAATCAGCTTCCTCGCACCTGATTGGTATGTCGTTTGATTTGCAATCAGCGTGGTTGGGAATAGGAAGCGCTAGCCACCTGTACATAAGTTAGATTCATTTTCATCTTAACGCCTTAATGGTCACCATGTTAAATCATGCTATTCAGACTTTGCTTTCTGCTTTACAAAGTTTTATATAAGTTTATATCAAATGGTGTGCCTAGCAGTGCAAGTACAAACTCGGCTTCTGTTATAAGCTGCTTTCCTGCGCCTATTGGAGTATGAATCTAGGTGTATATTTATAATGCTGTAAATATATAATGCATCATAGCTGAACTACAATAATGTGTAGGACATTGCGCAGATTATGTGTGGATTTACCGGATAACTAATCTTTATAGATATTTTCGCGGAAAGATAGGCCGAAAGACTATAGCATCATTTTTATTGCTTTGGCCCATCAGAATGGTTTGTTTATGGTATTGTTTGAATCTGCAGCATTTTGTTTTGAGTGACAGCATATGGTTTGTGTCGTGCAGAAAGGATCATGAACAACAATAATCTGTGTCTATAAGATTACATCACATATGAAGAAATGTCTCAGTCTGATGACCAACAATCTGACGACATACAACGAGTACGCACATGGGCTGCCACTAGGAAAATTTCAGAGAAAGAAATGGACTGCGTCATAGCGCTGGGATTTACGTCGATGGAGGCGCTAGTTGTCTCGAAACCGAAGATCTGCGCCGGACGAAAATTCCACTTGGGCAGCAGAAACTTTTGTTAAGATCAGTTTTAACAGCAATTTCTAATGGCAGTCTGGCAAGCAATGGTGAAACCACTGTGAGAGCTGATCAGGACCCAGCAGAGGCAGATGAATCGATAACGACTAGAACTAATACTGGTGGTTTATCCGGAGAAGACGCTTTTGTTCGTCAACTGTTGACTACATTGCAGCAGCAGCAAGCTATCATGGGGTCGGCGGCAAGCAGTTCGGATACTCCCCAGCCTAGTTCACCAGCTGTGCAAGGTATGTTCTCCTGGCAGGACCCACAGGTATTTTTAAAATCGATGAGTGCTCCAAAATCACAATATTATGACATTGTTGATTTTGTGGATATTTCCTCACAGCGGGTCGAAAAGGTGGTTTCCTCTAATGATAATTTCGAACTAGTCTGTAGGTCAGGGTCTAGGAAGCCCAAATTAGAAAATTTCACTGTTAGTCAATGGTCAATGGCTAATATAGCTATTCTACATAAATTAGTAGGAAATGATGCTCTCATAGCAGCTCAAGCATTTGCCTATCTTCATACACCACGTACATATATAGTCTTATGGGCTCGCATGAAATGGTGTCGATTTATTTATACGATAGGGAATACAGAAAGTTGCAGCACCAATATAGCTTTCGGTGGGGGTACCGCTGTAGGTCACCTGACCACTTAAAATTACGTCAGTCCGTCCCAGTCTCTCGGGATAAATTTTTAGTCAATATCAGGGGAGATAAACGACAGGGTGGTCATTCATATGCATCGAATGGGAAAATTATTTGAAAGAATTCAATTCAAGAATAGGATGTGGCGTTCCTGGATGTAAATATGCACACATGTGCAATGTTCTGGGCTGCTATCAAAGGCACCCTGGCCCTTACACCGGGATTTAAAAAACGATCAATAATCAGGCCGGCCAGTGGCCTTAATCTGACAGAAAAAGTTGTCGATTACTTGTGCTTTTTCTATATTAAAACTTCGGATTTGGTAAGAAGTATGCCTATATAACTGATGATTGCCTACTCGTCACTTTGCCAGTCGGAATATTCCCGGGTCAGAAAGTCGGAAATTCAACAGAACCGAGAATAATCTGAGACTAACAAATGCTTTACAACTGGTCTCAAATTTCTGACTGGTGCATATAATTTCTACCAGGCGGGGGCAGTCGCCTACTGGGCCATACCAACGCTACGCTCCATATGCAAACAATTAAGCCATACCCATTTGTCTGTGATGTTACGAATCGCACGACCTCTCTAAACCAAACAAACTCCGCAAGACTTATTAGCAAACATTTACGCAAGAGAGTTAACCATCAGTAAAAAAAACCCCAGCAAAATAACATTGTTACTTCTTACTAAAACAAAAACAGATCTGCCAAATGACTGTATTATTACTACACAGACGAAATGTTAGGGAAATCCACATTGTAAGTCAAAAGAATGTATGATGATAATGAGTATGTACTGTGTTCTTGGTCTGCAATAGCTAAAAATATCCTGCATCTGCAATCAATCCTTAATGGACCTTTCAGATTTTAGCTATGCCCCGCCCATCTCTAGCTAAGCTCCACCCATACCTCGCTCGTGTTTGAATCTATCGATCTCTGAACACCCTGACTATCAATTTCCAAAAAGCTACACAGGTAAGCTGTTGAATATTTTGAAACTAATTTGACTGGGTGATGTTGCTGCCTAAGACAGCTACAGCCTCCAGTCAAATTAGTTTCAAAATATTCAACAGCATGTTTATTTAATAGCAAAGAATTACAAAAACATACAATTCATACAACGTGTCGGACTATTTGAGATTTGATGACAGTCTATATGGAACCCTTTGTGACGTAATGATTGTGACGTCATCATACACATGCTGAGCTGATTATGACGTCATACGACGTCAGATGATGGATGGATACTCTGGAAAGGTCCATTAACGTCTGTTTCTTGACATCGGTCAGAGTTGTTAGCTTCCTCAAGTTCTTCCTGGTCCCCACTTTACCCATTCCATCCTCTTTTAGGTTGGTAAATAGCGCATCTAACCGGCGTGTGCAGAAGCGTCCTTAATGAGATGTATAACCTCTCTATGGCGAGGTTTCTGCTAGAATTCTCAGAAATATAACCAACCTTAAACCTGCCTTGCGCTCAGTCGAGAAAACGTTCCAGAGCGCTCTGCACATGCAAAATCGGATTTTCTCGGTTTGTATATTATATCATGTAATTAATGCGAAAACAGCAGATCGTCAATGGTTTTGCAGATTTATCAAAACGTTTTGAAACGTTTTCCTTACTGAGCTCAAGGCAGATTTGTTTAATTATCTTCGCTGACTTTGGGGCCGTAATAGTATAATGCGTCATTGGTGCTAAAGCTGTCACGCCATCGATGTTGGATGCGAGTGTGGACATGGTTGAGCTAGCTAACTGCCATCCCCTGTTTAAGACTATATGCTCGGCCTCAACGTGGCGCAGGGGTGTAACCCACTGGGTGTCAATCCATACATTTGGAGGGGCTAACCAGAGCATTATGCACAACGCTAATGAAATGACACTTGGAGATCGAATCAACCGAAATGGTGCTCGCCCTGTGAGGATCCGCCAGGCAGGTGCAGCACCGGGCTCCATGCCTCGAAGGAGCCCACCCTCAGCTACTGGAGGTCCCATCAACTCGTCTTGTGGAGCCAGGGGATGAGGATGGAAAGCTACTGGCCAACCGAAAGAGAAGACCAAACTCAAAGAGAACCCCAGTATCAACATCATGCACTGGAACGCAGAAGGGGTTACCAACAGGAAATCAGAGCTCGAACAGTTCCTGTACGAAAACAACATTGATATCTGCGGCATCCAAGAGACACACCTGCAAAAAGGAAAACCATTTAAGATCAGAGGTTACCAGGTTTTCCGTTGTGATCGAAAAGGAAGAAAGAAATGTGGGGTGATCACCTTGGTCCGAAACAGCGTGAACGCCAGCCAGATCAAAACCTTTATGGAAGAGGCAGAATATATCAAGATCAAGGTAACAACCAGCAACTCTGTGATTGACATTGTCAATTATTGTTGCCCTAATAACAAGAATCTCTAACTTGACACAATCCAGGTCCCGGACTGCCACTTCCTCATTGTGGGAGACTTTAATAGCCAGTCTCAGAGCTGGGAATACAGAACACTTGATAAACGAGAAGACATTGAAGCATGGCAAGATGAAAAGCACCTTTTACTTGTCAACGATCCCACAGATCAGCCTACCTTCTACTCGCGCCGGTGGCACTCGACAACAACGCCGGACGTGGTATTTTGTACAGAATACAGAAACCTCAGTAGAGTGGTCGGATCGCAATTAGGAGGAAGCGACCACAGCCCAGTCTGCCTCTCTCTTTCTGGAAGTATTTCGACAAGTACACCTCAACCTGCAAGGTGGAACTACAAAAAGGCAAATTGGAGTCTGTTCGGCATTCGTTCCAGTGAGCTTACCAAAAATATAGCAGTAGAATGGAGAAACATCAACAATGTGGTCAAGGAATTTAATTCAAGTATCCTCAAGGCTGCCAACGAAGCGATTCCTCAAGGGTTCAGGAAAAACTACCGGCCCTACTGGACAACAGAACTGCAAGCAGTACATGATAAACTAGACAAGGCCAGAGAAGATGCAGAGGGTAATCCCTGTTATGAAAACCACTTCACGCTACAACAAACTAAAGCCAGGTATCTAAAGACCAAGCTGGAGGCCAAAAGAAGAAGCTGGCAGGAAAAGACGGCAGGGTTTAATTTAGAGAGAGACACCACAAAGCTATGGAGACTGACTAAAGCACTCAATGATGAGTGTGTCGGGGGAGAGAAGATTACTCTTGAAGAAGATGGACAAACACTGACAGGAAAGATGGCTGCAGATGCCTTTGCGAAGGCATATGCAAAAGAAAGCAACATTTCTATACCACGGATGCATCAAAAAGAGGTTAGAAAAGAGCAAAAGGAAAGAACAGACACCAGTACTCACGATGCAATGAAAGTTGACATTAGTTTAGCAGAACTGAAGAAGGCTATCTGCCAATTGAAGAAGAAGAAATCTCCCGGGCCAGATGGCATTACGAATGAAATTATCCTACACCTTGGTAATGCATCTCTCCGCAAGTTGCTAGACATCTTTAATCTCAGTTGGACCAATGGTGAGGTTCCTCAGTGCTGGAAGGAAGCCAGAATGACTCCTATTCTGAAAAAAGGGAAGAACAAGACGAAAGTGCTGAGCTACCGTCCTATCAGTCATACAAGCTGCATATGCAAGACCATGGAGAGCATCATCAACCAGCAGTTGCAGTGGTACCTGGAGTCAGAGAACATTATAGTTTCAGAGCAGGCTGGCTTCAGAAGATACAGGAGCACAGAAGATCAAACAACACATCTTGCACAGGGCATAGAGGACACCTTTAAAGCCAAGAAGGTGATGCTAGCTGCCTTTATCGATCTGCAGAAGGCATTTGACAAGGTGTGGAAGGATGGCCTCCTCGTGAAGCTCCGGCGCACAGGCATCGGTGGCAACATGTTCCGATGGACCAAGTCGTACATACACAATCTCAGAGCTAGGGTGCTGGTGGATGGACAATCTGGACAGAATGTATTGCTGAGACAAGGGGTGCCACAAGGCGGAGTATTATCACCAACTCTGTTCATACTCTTCATTAATGACATTGTAGCAGAGCTGCCCAATGGGATCCAAGCAGCCCTCTATGCAGATGACCTCGTACTCTGGTGCACCGAGGAGTACACAACGACTGCCACGTACGGAATGCAGCTCGCCATGGACAGAATTACAGCTTGGGCCAATCGCTGGTGTATTACCATCAACATAGAAAAATCATCAGCCATGCTATTCTCACTGTCCACCAAAACCAAGGTTGGCAATCTGACACTGGGCGGTACTCCACTCGAGTACGAGGACCAGCAGACATACCTGGGAGTCACCTACGACAGAAGATTAACATGGAAGGAGCACATACAGAATGCAGAGGCAAAGGGCAGAAGAAAGCTAATCACCATGAGGAAGCTGGCAGGAACAAAGTGGGGTGTCAATGAAAGGATCCTCAAGACCATCTACCTAGGTGCCGTACGACCACACCTTGAGTATGGATCCAGCTCATGGATGACAGCAGCTAAATCTCATCAACAGAACTTCGACAGAGTACAAAACCAGGCAATGCGCATCATCACTGGTGGAATGAGATCAACACCAATAGAAAAAATGGAGCAGACAGCAGGCACCCCCCCCCCTACTTAGCAAAGGAAGGGGATGCAAAGCACTGATCCAAGCTGCAAAGTTCAAATCGTTCAGCAACCACCCGATGAAGATCAGGCAAGCACAGCTGCCATCAGGAAGACTTAAAAGATCAAGTTTTGTGAAAGAGACAAAAGCACTTCAAAGGAAACACCAAGAAATGTTGCCAGCACAAATAGAAGACCCAAACCACACCCTTGATCCTCCACCCTGGGAAAACAAACTAGAGAGCATAGCTATTCGCACCACAGTACCTCATCTCACAACCAAAGATGAACACAGTGATGTGAGCAAAAAGGCCCTGACCCTAGCCATGCTGGAAGAAATATACCCTCAAGCGACATGGATAAGGATCTACACAGATGGAGCAGCCAAAGATGCAATTAGGAGCGGAGGTGCCAGACTGCACAAACAGTATCCAAACGGACAACATGAGTCAGCTGCAATACCGACGGGCAAACACTGCACAAACTACAGAGCCGATGTCGAAGCACTGGTTCATGCAGCTAATACCATCAGCAGAACAGCAGACCCTATTGCACAGATTGTCTTTTTATCTGATGCCCACTCCGTCCTTGAGGCTATCACCAAAGGTAAGCTGCCACAACTTGAAGAAGCACTACAAACCATCAAATGCTTTCGGATAGCATTGCAGTGGATCCCCTCACACTATGGAGTCCAAGGAAATGAGGAAGCAGACAAGATGGCAAAGGTGGGTGCAGAAGAGAATCAGACAGAAAACATGGTTACCCATGCAGAGATGAAGACTATCATCAAGTCACTCTATAGAACACATCAATCAGAAGATGCCTACAATCATCTCTCGAGGCCAGAGCAAGTGACCATTTTCGTCTCAGAACTGGACACAACAGTCTAAACCAACACATGTACAGGCACTTCCACCTTACAACATCGCCCGCTTGTCCTTGTGGAGAAGCAGAAAAGACCACAGAGCACATACTTCAATGTTGCAGTACGTATCAGCTGCTGAGAGAAGAGATCTGGCCTTTGTCAACATCTTTTCTTGAAAAGCTGTGGGCCTGTGGAAGAACTGCAGAAAACCACAGATTTCATCTTGAGAACGGCTCTCCAAGTGTGATACCAGCGATCGAAAAGAAGAAGAAGAAGAAGAAGCTAACTGCCATTGGAGCTGTCCAGCTGTTTCTGGTGCTCGGAATCAATGATAGACGGGTTTCATCATACATACGTAACATTTTCTCCAAAAGGGACTCTTACTCCGCGGATCCATAGTTTAACAAAAAGGACGGGAATACAGTTTGGTCCATGATGTAACGTACAGCAATGCTGGAGGAGGTGCCATCAGAGAGCCAAGCAACGGACCGTAATGCTGGAGGAGGTGCACATCAGAGAGCCAAGCAACGTACCGCAATGCTGGAGGAGCCGCGCATCAGAGAGAATCAAGCATCATACAGCAATGCTGCAGGAGCTGCGCATCAGAGAGCCAAGCAACGTACCGCAATGCTGGAGGAGCTGCGCATCAGAGAGAATCAAGCATCGTACAGCAATGCTGCAGGAGCTGCGCATCAGAGAGCCAAGCATCGTAACGCAATGCGGGAGTAGCTGCGCATCAGTTAGCCAAGCATCGTATAGCAATGCTGGAGGAGATGCGCATCAGAGAGCCACGCATCGTACAGCAATGCTGGAGGAGCTGCGCATCAGAGAGCCAAGCAACGTGCAGCAATGCCGGAGGAGCTGCGCATCAGAGAGCCAAGCAACGTACCGCAATGCTGCAGGAGCTGCGCATCAGAGAGCCAAGCAACGTACCGCAATACTGGAGGAGCTGCGCATCAGAGAGCCAAGCATCGTACAGCAATGCTGCAGGAGCTGCGCATCAGAGAGCCAAGCAACGTGCAGCAATGCCGGAGGAGCTGCGAATCAGAGAGCCAAGCAACGTACCGCAATGCTGGAGGTGCTGCACATCAGAGATCAAGCAACGTACAGCAATGCTGGATGCGGTTCACATCAGAGAGCCAAGCAACATACCGCAATGCTGCAGGAGGTGCGCATCAGAGAGTCAAGCAACGTAGAACAATGCTGGAGGAGCTGCGCATCAGAGAGCCAAGCAACGTAGAGCACTGCTGGAGTAGCTGCGCATCAGAGAGCCAAGCAACATACAACAATGCTGGAGGAGCTGCGCATCAGAGAGCCAAGCAACGCACTGCAATGCTGGAGGAGCTGCGCATCAGAGAGCCAAGCAACGCACTGCAATGCTGGAGGAGCTGCGCATCAGAGAGCTAAGCAACGTACCGCAATGCTGGAGGAGCTGCGCGTCAGAGAGCCAAGCAACGTACAGCAATGCTGGAGGAGCTGCGCATCAGAGAGCTAAGCAACGTACCGCAATGCTGGAGGAGCTGCGCGTCAGAGAGCCAAGCAACGTACAGCAATGCTGGAGGAGCTGCGCATCAGAGAGCTAAGCAACGTACCGCAATGCTGGAGGAGCTGCGCGTCAGAGAGCTAAGCAACGTACCGCAATGCTGGAGGAGCTGCGCGTCAGAGAGCCAAGCAACGCACTGCAATGCTGGAGGAGCTGCGCATCAGAGAGCTAAGCAACGTACCGCAATACTGGAGGAGCTGCGCATCAGAGAGCTAAGCAACGCACTGCAATGCTGGAGGAGCTGCGCATCAGAGAGCTAAGCAACGCACTGCAATGCTGGAGGAGCTGCGCATCAGAGAGCTAAGCAACGTACAGCAATGCTGGAGGAGCTGCGCATCAGAGAGCTAAGCAACGCACTGCAATGCTGGAGGAGCTGCGCATCAGAGAGCCAAGCAACGCACTGCAATGCTGGAGGAGCTGCGCATCAGAGAGCCAAGCAACGTACCGCAATACTGGAGGAGCTGCGCATCAGAGAGCCAAGCAACGCACTGCAATGCTGGAGGAGCTGCGCATCAGAGAGCCAAGCAACGTACCGCAATGCTGGAGGAGCTGCGCGTCAGAGAGCCAAGCAACGTACAGCAATGCTGGAGGAGCTGCGCATCAGAGAGCCAAGCAACGCACTGCAATGCTGGAGGAGCTGCGCATCAGAGAGCCACGCATCGTACAGCAATGCTGGAGGAGCTGCGCATCAGAGAGCCACGCATCGTACAGCAATGCTGGAGGAGCTGCGCATCAGAGAGCCAAGCAACGCACTGCAATGCTGGAGGAGCTGCGCATCAGACTGCCAAGTAGTTTGCTGATCCGCTATTTCTTGCTGCAGTGCAATGAGTAACCTTCAACACTAATGGCGGAATCCAGTCTTAGCCCATCTCTAGCTAAACACCACTCACATTTTTCCCGTGTTGGGATCGATCGATGCATGCACTCTCTCACTATCAATTTCCAGAAAACTATACGGATAAGCTGTTGAATATTTTGAAATAAATTTGACTGAGTGCTGTTGCTGCCTATAGCAACAACAGCGTCCAGTCAAATTAGTTTCAAAATATTCAACAGCATACATGTATATAAAATATAAAGACATGCAATTCGTACAAGCTAGCGGACTACTAAGCGTTTAAGACGGAGTAAATCGAGTCATTCATGACGAATTTGATTATGACGTTATCCTACGCAGCACGTAGTTGTTCATGGCGTAATATGATTGACTGAAAAACTGAGATCCTCAATTTCGTCTAAGAGTTTTAGATTTGTGCGCTCAGTCTTGGTTTCGTTCATGAAGATATTTTCATTCTTGCGTCTTCTGTAGCTATTCGTAGAACGTCATCATACGTCATTTTCCTCGTCTTTGAAGTCTACGCCATCTGTGTGCTCCATCTCTAGTCGCGGGGGCAGCGTGTGTCTATGGAATTCTTCAGCACAGGTGACAGCGCTGCAGCAAGGTGGCAGGTAAACAACACTTGAAGGGCTTCTTTTAATGTGTAGTTCTACACAATCTGTGCAGTTCTAAAAAAAGTGCGGTTTTAATACAAATAATGTGTAGTTCTAAACTTCTAAAATACAGGTGTTTATTTATTTAGGCTGATTTTCAACTCGTCAAACGGGTTTGGGGGCATGGAGTTTGGACGTCTAAATAATTTAAAAAACCTAAATTGTGCCATTTGCCATCAATTTAATTGTAGACACCCTCCTATGCACTGGTTCCAATTACTAGCAAGTCAGCAAAACGTCTTCGACGAGGTGATAGGTTAATATGAACAAAGGAGTATACGTTTTCAGTTTGTTGGTTCATGTTTGACCTGCCATGTGATTTTAGATTGTCGCTGGCACTAATCATTCGTTCAACGGCAGCACTATGTGGCTTTGCTGCTAAACTTCTAGCTAAAGATATGTATTAAACTTCTAGCTAGAGGTATGCATTACACTTCTAGCTAGAGATATGTATTAAACTTCTAGCTAGAGATATGTATTAAACGTCTAGCTAGAGGTATGCATTACACTTCTAGCTAGAGGTATGTATTAAACTTCTAGCTAGAGATATGTATTACACTTCTAGCTAGAGGTATGCATTACACTTCTAGCTAGAGGTATGCATTACACTTCTAGCTAGAGATATGTATTTAACTTCTAGCTAGAGATATGTATTACACTTCTAGCTAGAGGTATGTATTAAACTTCTAGCTAGAGGTATGCATTAAACTTCTAGCTAGAGGTATGTATTAAAATTCTAGCTAGCGGTATGTATTACACTTCTAGCTAGAGGTATGTATTGACACATTCCTATAATGTTATGAAAGGGGAGGGGTGGGGAATCTTCAGAATCCCACTGAGACTTTTCTTCCAGACAAATTCAATATTATGCAAATGAAGTACTTTGTCATATTCAAGTCCGAGTTGCAGTATGTCAAGATCAAAACAAAGTACCCGATGTACCTCATTGAGATTTGCTTCAGGTTCTAATTTTCCAAAAGGGTTGTTGAACTAAATTGACATTTTCATCTATTGAAAATATTTGTGTGAGAAATTCCAAAAAGGAGTCAATAATCTTGTTCATTTCTGCAGTCACGATGGCCAGTCACAAATTTGTGATGCTCTTTGCGTCTTCGAGGCTCACTGTTGAATGTTGACTCCTTTCTTATATATGATGCCTTCTTCCTCATTTTCATCAGATTTATCTCATTCCATCTGACTTCTCATAGAATTAAGACAGTCACATACCAAAAGAGTCGCCTTCAGTGATTTACTCTTCAGTTTGACATTGGCTACCAGTCTCTCCGTGATTTTCTCAAAATTGTTCTAAAAACACCCGATGTCACATTTACTTTAAGTAAATGGTATCTGGTGGGAATTTGCTAAAGTTTTCTTCAAGATGTTCTCAAATCTTTTCTGAGTGACTTAAGTAAATGGTTTTTGGGGTACATTGTCAAAACCTTTTCTTTAAAATTTCCTCAAAATTTTATAAAATCCGGATCATTTTGTGCGGCTATAAATCTTTCTTAAAAGACACCTTGAGCACTTGAGAGAATAGAGGTTTCAAACCCTGCATATTGCACATATTTACCCGCACTCCTAGATCAGACCCTGTTAATATCTGTCTCCCTTGTCGCAGATCATCGTTATTACATCTAGCTTAGAATGGTACATCCATGATCTTTGATCATTTGATGGTGTCGAAGGAACATGACTTCATTTATAGTCCTATGGCAGGGTCAAGTAAAATATTGAATCTTTCATCAGATGTGACAATGGATAGGATTTTCTGGATGTTGTTGAGGAGCACGATAGGCTGCAGATTTTCTGGTGATCCCGGTGACTTATTGGGTTTTGGCAGCGGATAAGGGTACCATGGGTATCGGCATTGATGTGGCGGTATTGCATGGGTGTAGAGTTTGTAATGTGTGTGAGCGGTTTTGAAATGCTATTACTGGCATAAAACATTTCAGTACTGCAGCCGTCACGTCCAGCTGCATGTATATTTCACAGTGTTTATGTCATTTCTTAACCGAACTCTGGGAAGAAGATAAAACTATCATGATGGTCTCCGCTGCGAGTACCAACTAATTTGGGAAACTATTGCCATGACTGTTTGCGAGATGACAACTGCATTTATAGGTTATGTCTTTATGTATGGCTCACATATAACGATCCGACTAGTCGTCAACAGTTGTATGTAGTTTTATCCTGCTGAACGGCATCCCAGTTGTAAGGAGTCGGATCGTTATATGTCAGCTGGTATACGACCAGTTGGTGACCACTCGCTGACCAGTTTTCAAGATTAAACATGTTTAATATTTTAGTCAGCCGTCGACTCATCGCCGACTCAATCGTTATATGTGCGATGATCAGTTGTAAGTTGCATATAGTTTTTCTTTGATTAACCAATCCCGAAAGACATGTGGGGCACGTGTTCTTCCTGTGATATGATGGTGGAATCATACAAGAAATTTAATTATTACCTTGTAAATATGAATATGTGTGTCATATACCTATTTTCGGGTAACTCAAACAACATCAATCAAGATGTGGACCGACTAGTATATGGTTGTTTGAATACTAGGGCTATACCATGACATGTTGCATACATAGGTCATCCAACAGGTGTCATCCAGATTCATCCATAAAATGTCTAGGATATTGTCCTTCTGTGTCAAAGCACATACTATATGTATGTATAGGCATATGGATGAGTCATGGTCGGTGGGATATAGGGTCACTGCCATTTTGGGTTTAAACGTTAAAATTTGCTCACATTATCGGAGATATAAAAAACTATTATTATTATTATTATTATTATTATTATTATTATTATTATTATTATTATTATTATTATTATTATTATTATTATTATTATGTAGTGTGAATGGTGGCCATTCTAATATAAAAAACAATAATATAATAATACGTAAATTACCGGTATTTCTTCAGACTGGCATGTGTTAGTATTCCTTTAAATTATGCATTTTACGTTACATGTGAGCCAATACACAACTGGTCTGCGACTAGTCGCCAACTGGCCCGCGAGTCGTTATATGTGAGTGAGGCATAACATTCTTCTCTAAATCAATTGCATTTGACATCCTCGGCCATTGTAATCTCCCAGGAGTTTGCAATCGCAACATTGGATGTACGTAAATGGAATATATGTAGATAAAGAGAACGTGTAAAGATATGGAATATACATAGATACAATGTAGGCCTATATAAACATATGTATAAAAAATGATAAATCCATAGAGGAAAGAAAATAACACAACAATCACTTATATACAGTCACAAAGCATCTATACACCCACACGGTCACTATGATTTGTACAAGATCTTCGTCCACTATAAAGAACTTTCCACAATGATGTGTACTATATCTCACCCAGATCTCAGAATGAAGAGAAAAAGCAGAGAGCACAATCTTAACCCAGTTACTAAACTAATTGGTTGTTCAGTAACTCAAACTTCGGAAAGTGTGCTCAGGTAACAGGAAGGACTGGCCAACCCAGAACTAATAAAATGCTACCTCGGGCTGCGCCACCGCTACCCCCGTTGGATGGCAATACCCTGATACACAGACGCAGGTAAGAGTGTCTACGACCCGATTTGCCTCCTCTGCGCATGCGTCGGGCCACTGGGAGTACCTCCATCCGTAATAGACAGGTTTTCTAATGGGGCAGGACACAGCCACATATGCGTGATGCCGTTGACTGGGTAGACATCTTTTAAAATGTACATATTAACTATGAGCGAATTCTTCCTTGGAATAATGGCCTATGATCACAATGTCCCTGAGAGTATTCGGTACTGGTAGAAAGCCTAAATGTCCAGATTTCTGGAAACAACAAACACGAAGTTATTCAAGAAGAAAGCAGCTATGAGATCGGCATTAAACATATTCTACCATGAATAAAGTAACAAACGACTTGACCACGCCTGCTCGGATGCTATTAAGATCTCCTCGCCCACATAGGCGACACCTGAATGGCCAAAAACAAACTTAGGGCACTAGCAATTCGCCAGTAGATAATAAGATATGCAGAGCGGACCAGTATAAAAGCAGCTGGCTCTGCATCGAAAGTCAGCTGCATCAAGGTCTGAGCATGAAGAGGTTCAATAACAGACCTCAGTCGATGGTCCTTTTCACTGTTTCCGTTTCACTTGCTATGCTTGTGAATTTCATCTCTAAACTTTTCACACGTTTGACCTCTCGGTGTGGGCAACATTCACATAGCCTCCACTCAGTAGCGACATTTACATAGCCTCTGCTCAGGCCAATTTTTGGATGGTCGCTAGGAAAAGTGGCCAAACTATCAGCCTAAAAGACGGATCATCCCACCCTGCTGAAGACTTTCTGCTGCTCCTTCTGTTTCTCAGAGAGATTTGTGTACAGAAACTCCATGTCTTCCTCCTGGTATACAGGAGGAACAGCTCCTGCTACAACCGCAGCCTAAACACTTGGTGATGTCCCACCTCCATCCGTGATTGCCGAACAGGAGACACCACCTCCCGCAGAAGAACTGTGAGACTCTACTTTCGGTACCAGCCTCTGCCTGAGTTCCCATTTGTGCTGCTGAATTCCCACTGTCGAAAGAATCTTTGTGGTAGAATAATCTACGAATACGAACTTCCACCGCTGCCACTTCTGTGCTCTCTTTCTAATGAGGATCCGCCTGGACTTTCTCCATTCTGCCTCCTTGGCAATGTGATCTCCAGCCGCCGATGACTAAGTCACTGCATGATGTTGTGTCTTGGAAATATACCTGCCAAGGCTGGTTCGAAGCCAACAACATCCGCATTAGCAAAACCTAGGCCCCATAAACCTAGACCCTCAGATCCTCTGCCTAAAAGACATTCTTCCAGATTACCCAGTAGGCCCTACATACTACACTTGGAACCTCTTGATAGGTCTCCTGCAGACATTATTCTTGCCGCCTCCCATTTAGCTCCCATTTGACGCTCATGCGATCATCGCATGTCTCAGGCACTGTGATTCACACTCTTTCGGCTGCCCTACATGCCTCTTCGCATAGCGAATATTCTTAGGATAAAGAAGGCTGATTTTCCCTGTTTGCCATGCTTTCTCAGCTTGCCTTCTTACGCCTGAAATACCGTTGCCGACTTCCGATGCCATTGCAAATGATCTTAACACTGTGACCTTACGCTACATAGGACCACTCACCACGGATGCGTTCTTCTTAAAGACTTCGAATTCTTTCAACTTATTCCTTCGGGTCTGATTACCTTTGTCCAGCCTTCTTTCTTAGGGAAGGTCTTGTCACATAAAATGATGCACTACATCACTAGTATGCCTTAGGCGCAGCCCTGAAGGAAAACAAACCACTGTGACACAATCGACTAGCAACTCCTTCTCTTCTTGAACCGCTTGCCCCATGGTTTGGATAAAACCTTTTGGTTACCATTGCTCATGGAGATCAAACTGGATAACTGCCACATCACCCGGAATCTTGTTTCAGTCCTCTGCGCTACTTTCTGCCAGACGTCACATTAAACCTCAGAGGTGCCACGACTGGACAGAGGTTCCATAAACTCTTTTCTCCGTAACTAATTATACAAGCTGGTTTACATGTGTGCAACTCGAAAAGCCCATTCCTTGTACTGCGCCAAATCCCTTTTGGGATCAATAGGTCGGTCTTTGTCTCAGGGAAGAGGTTCTTACTTAATCTAACTGATCCCGTCCTTCTGTGGCCACTGAAGCCTTAACCACAAACCACCTAAGCTCACAAAACTATAATATCGCATGGGATCCCCTACATCGCTAAGTTTAGGAACACACAGAAGGCCCACCTCTGGACATCTCCTGAGAACACAGGATCAACCAGGCGGTACCAACCAAAGCTCACAGCGAAGATTCTTCTTACCCACACCACACCCCACACCCTCCGCAGTTGACAACTCATTACAGTAGATAGTATGCCTTGCAGGAAATTTAGAGATACTACTAGTACCAGCGTCTTTGGTGACCAAATAATTCCTTATAGACTAATGGGACGAATAGTGACCGATAGCGACGTAATGATCACTGGGAATAACTACCGCTGTCTCTCCCCCAGTCCCTAAAAGACCTCTTGGAGCCACGATCTTAGAGTTCGGGTGACATTTAGTCAGACGAGGAGAGTGCAAATTCGTCCTCTCGCCACCCCTTAGTGAACCTTCTCGGACAATGGAAAATACTACGCACGGAGCCCCTGAATTAAATCTAGAATAAGACCGACCTCGCTATTCCTCTCTCCCTCCTTCTCCTGTTCTCATCACACTAGCGCCCGGGAGAGAACCCCCCCCCACCCCCCTAAACAAAAGCGCTTACAAAGCTACAGCCGCTGCCACCGCCACTAACGCCGCCTCTATGACCACCGCCACCACCGCCACTAGCGCCACAAGAACCACCATCATGCGGACTACTTCTGCTTGATACATTAGCGCTAGCCTCTGTTGTTCTGACTCAGGCGAAGATTACACCTCTGACCCAGAAACGAGTGCACCTATCGGAATGGCCGCCTCTAACCGCAAACTTCCGCCTCTGGACTGCAGCGGCGAGGAAGGAGGTGCTGCATCCATCATCAAGCTGGGACCACCCTCCCCCCCCCCCATCCCGGTCATGTCAGCTTAGGCACTCTGCTGTGTTTGGAATACCCGACCGGGTCCCGTGCATCTCCAAGGAGACAGCTTACCACTCCAGCCATCAAACGATTGAGGGGGAGCCCCAAGAAAGCATCCAAGGGATGGCGTCGCAAGCCCTGGGACAAGCCACTCAGAGCCACTTGAGTGGATATTATTGTGCTTGATGGTCGCGATTTATTTGGGAACCATGAAACAAATGGCTATACATAGGAATTTCGTTGAAATAGCATCGGGCATGTGATATTCGCGTGAGGAATCATTAGTCTGCATATCGGGTAAGCCCTACTGGCAATTATTGGCACTTTGAAATCTGCTTAGTTTCAATGTCATGTTATATACCTGTTCATCGACCGGCTTGTGTGAGTGACTAAATATACAATTCCGCCAGAGATATACGAGTACATCTTTCGATTCATTAACCACTCTCAGCATTTGTGATATCATTGAATAGCAAAATAGAAAGAAAATGAAAATTAGGTTCAAATTATACTGGTCAAAAGGGATCGACGTGCATTTCTCTGCTCTCGTAGATAGCAAGGAAAAAAACTTGTTTAAGGATATGCATGATATTTCCTGAATCAAGTGAACTAAACTTTGAAAATTTACATCGACAGGGTAAAATTCTGAAGTTCTAAAGCAAAGTAATTACGTATGAATAGGCTACAATTTAGGATGTTCTGTCATTGCCAAAACAACATAATAGTACCGGGTGACGAATTAGAATATACACACATGGAATAAATACTGTGAATCATCCCAACTCAATACTGATTCTCGTAGAAGAACATTGACAAAACCATTGTTGATATTGCGAGAAAATGTGAACTTTTGAAAAAGGATGCGGTTTATGTATATAACTACGATTGATATTAAATTATTTATGCTGTCTGTTTCAGATGGAAATAATACTCCTATAGATTACATATGTACAAGTGGACTACTCAATAGAATCTGTCAGTCAATTATATGACGTCATACTCAAATACGTTTATGGTAGGCTGACCTCACAATCAAAATACATCATGAATGGGTCTAAGTTCGTCAGAAACTGTTAATATTCTGTCCTGTGTACGAGGTGTATGTCTTTACTACTTAAAAGCAATTCTGTTGAATATTACCAGCTTACCTGTATAGTTTTATAGAAATTGAGATTCAGGAAGTTCAAGGATCGATCGATCCCATCACGGGTAAAGCGTGGCCGAATCTTAGCTAGCGATGGCCGTGGCATAGCTAAAAGTGAATTCATCCATAGAGTCTTATGGATTAACATGCCAAAAGAAACTGTGCTTGGATGATTTCATGAATTTTACAAACCTCTAACAAGCGATGCGATGATAGGAGAAGAAATAAATACCGTCCAATTTTGCTGATACATGTAAGAACTAAGAACTGCGGTACAGAACTTTTAATTATAGATAGACTGGAAACAGATGTCGGGCATTTCTGTTCAATGGCTTTTTTGCAACATATTTATTGTCATGCAATTTGAAACATACTCATGCTCATTGATATGGATGTGCATATGATCGAATGAGTCAACACTGACATAGCATAATATTGTTCTTCTCATAAAGGGATAGCACGAATGTGCATTAGACACTATAGGCGTGATAAGTCTGACGTCATGCCTATGCGTCAGGAAACGGACGTATATAGTTTGCTTGGATTCCATCATAATTGTGTGTTTATAAAGTTTACCTTTTTGCTGACTAGAAACATTGTTATTTCCTTTCGCAGTCAAAAACTAAAGCAATTGTATATTAATATATGTGATTATCAAACTACATTGTCCAGTGACATGTATCATCCAAAATTATTTCGCGATCTTCTAGATTCTATTGCAATTCGGTAGAACCGGAATCCACGGTCAGAAGCACCATCCGTTATATCAGACGGAACCATATTACAGTAATTATACTTCAGACTCAGTTGTAGGAAAGTAATTTAAAATGCGTATCGTACCGAAAGCAGCTTGCTGTTGTAAAATGACGATTTTTACAAAACATGAACATCATGTATATCTAGCATGTAGCGCGAACTAGGTAGTTCATGCGGATAATTCAGCAGTGAAATGATCAACCCTTGTTAATACTGTCATCATCAGCCCTGGTCAAAGAGGGTTCATAGGCATATTCAATCTTTGTGACTCATATTTAACAACGCAAAACCCCTTATAAGTGCTTAGCGAACATGGAGCATAATGGGCGCATGTTTCAAAGTGCTTGCCATTCCACGCGCGCCCTGTCATAATAATGACAATGTTTGTCGCTCAACAAGCCAGTATTTGCAATGCATATTCTACAAATCTGCAGTAATGCGCTAAAATATAACTTCAGGCGGACGCGCATTGCACGTGCATTAAATATTATTACGTCTCTTTGATGTGTGTCTGCCTGGCTTGAGGCTAGTCTTAAACAAAAAGTCCTCAATAATCGTCACCCGAAGTCAAGATCCGGTGTCTCATCGTACGTGGATTAAGCAGTACTAATTAATCAGTCATTCTACTGGCCCGCATCATCAGATGTAGAGATCTCACGAGGACATCCCCTTTAAGCATAGTGTTTCAGGTAGCAATTATAAGGAGATTTTGTAAAACACCTCCTCTAACACATTCAATTGTTCAGTCCACGAAGTTTCAATCTGAAGACAATCATAGAGGTATGCTGATAAATATTTCGATACTAACTAACTGAGAACTGTCAGCACCAGATCCCAGACTCAGCATAGGCTACCTACCATATGTAAATATCGTCTTGGTCTATCGCGTTAAAAGGTTAGCACAATGCTGATTGGTGCAAGTGTTGGGGACCAGTACGAGCTCGTCAAAGTCCTCTTTGGACAACCGGCCCTTATATCCCTATTTAACGAATATCAGCTTTAGTACCCATGTATATTAGAAGTGAATAAGTTACATTGATAATGTATGAATCCAATATACCCCGCCCACCTCTAGCTAAGCTCCACCCACACCTCGCTCGTGTTTGGATCTATCGATCTCCGAACGCCCCGGCTATCAATTTCCAGAAAACTATACAGGTAAGCTGTTGAATATTTTGAAACTGACATTGACTGGCTGCTGTTGCTAACTATGGCAGTAACAGCTTCCAGTCAAATTAGTTTCAAAATATTCAACTGATTGTTTATTAAATAGTAAAGCGATACAATTCGTACAACAATACTAGACCCGTCTTCAATTATGCGTTCGTGACGTACTTATCTATATTATTCATGACGTCATTACTTATGACGTCATCCTACACGTCACGTAGTTGATTATGACGTCATGTGATGGAAGAATAAACGGGAAAGGTCCATTCATTTGTGATCAATCTTAACAAAGTAACGCAACTAAAGACAAACAAGAACAAAAAGACGTTTTAGGATGCTGGAAACGAACAAAACAGTGAAAATGTTTGAAAAAAGCAGTGCAGCTAAAACAATTTTCCCATTCCAGAGCACAGTCACTCATCATCGCCATTCATTTGTAAATGGGTCAAACACTGACATTCAGGTGTATGAGATCAGTGGATAATCATTGAGTGAATTCTAGTCGAATAACTGTCACTATTTCATCATATTCTGTTGACTATTTTGGAAATAATTTGACTGAAAGTTGTTGCAATGAGTCGCTTTCCAACGATACCTTACACGTCTTTGTAGGCTACAGCAATCTTTAAAAAAAGTTTTTGCAACTTTGCTTAGACAGCAGCGACTGCCACTCAATTTGTTTTCAAACTTTTCAGAAGAATATGACGAAATAGTGACTGTTATTCGTTCCAATGTATAAACACTATAGCTATTGTACTACTACTGCTACTGCTGCCGCTGCTGCTGCTGCCGCTGCTGCTGCTGCCGCCGCTGCTGCTACTACTACTACTGCTGCTGCTGCTGCTGCTGCTGCTGCTGCTACTACTACTTCTACTACTACTACTACTACTACTACTACTACTACTACTACTACTACTACTACTACTACTATTACTTTTTTTTTGGTAGCGCGATCAATGGATCGTGTGGAAATCCATAGTATCCAAAAATATACTGACTGAAAAGAACATTAAACATAGGATAACTCAAGCGAACAAACGATTATATCAGTCATATAAATAAACAATAAATATATGATGGTCAAACGATTAATCTAAAAATTGAAAACAACTAGATGTTTCCCTTTACAAATTCCAATCTACTAGCTCAATAACATTCCATTAAAATTATAAAAGCTCACGCGAGCATAGGCTGAGAAATAAACACAGCGATCGGACGTATTTAAGACACACAGTCAATCGGGAACAAATTAGTCAATAATCAACGCCCCGCAGGATAATCTATGAAAAAAAATAAACGCTAAGATATTACACTGAGCTCAGTGAAGCAACAATGCAACCTACATATTTGAAGTGTTGAAACTTAACCAACGATTTATAACATCACAATTTACTTTGAAATAGAGATTCCGTAATTATCCCAGTATAAACACATGTGTATACAAGCTACGTATTTACAATCTATTATTCGGAAACAGCTTAGATTGAACGTTAAATTTATTTTAGTCGAATGCAATTTACTTTGGGATTCAGATTCTAAAATTATCCCGGAGCAAACATTAGTTATAAAAACACTGGAATATAAATCAACTATTTATTTAACTGCCGAATACAATATGGCTTAACCTGTTCAAGTGACCACCTGACCTTTGGTACACATTTTAAGGGTTACAAACAGGATTGTGGTTCAAAGTTAACGAACGAATGACATCCACATATTAATACACAAGACACATATTAAAATTGTTGCCACAATAATAAATAACTATTGACACATATGTGAATTAAAATAAACTAGAATGCGCCAAAAAATAGGTCTTACTAGTTAGGGCAGTTTTTTAATGACAAGATTCTCATTCTCAAGACATACTAGGTCGCCTCTGCACCATATATTTCTAAAGGTTTCTAACTTCCGACTGTTTATATATTTATAAAATTCCCCTCTTATGTTATACGACAGCAATCCATCAAATAACGCCTTCAATGTGTTCAAATTATCCAAAGTAGTGCAAATGTTACTATCATATATAAATGAACAAGGGTGCTTCCAAATACTCCAAACACCAATGCCTAAGCAGCATATGGTGGTTGTCTTATCATTCTTCAACATGCCGTTTTCTAGTTCATGAAACAGAATTGCGCGAGTGGTTAGATCAATTCTAGGCACACAGACATGTGATAATGTTTTCTCTACATATACCCAGAACTGATGCACTAACGTTTCTTCCGAATTTGTGCAAAATACACAGTTGTTCTCATCCTCGGTACACATGTTTGACTTACTCATAAGGTGTTTTACCCAAAGTCTCTGGTGAATTAATCGCCAGACTAAATCTTTTGCCTGGTTCGGTATATTTGGAAAATGTATGTTGTTCCATACCAATTCCCAATCTGTAATATGGAATCCATGCCGCTCCCATCACACTATACATTTTGGATGGCTAAGCAAGGATTGTCTCAACAATGACTACCAATTCTTAGCCGTCGTGTGGCAAGAAAATTCTTTATCATTGTACATTAGTTTCAAAGTAGGTTCATCATTATTGATTTGGCTGTTAGGCAAAACGAGACATTCTTTTGGTATAGGTCGGTATAGCCGGATCAATAATCGCATGGTGTCTATTGGTCTTAGCTGAGTAATTTGTGCATATTCAGCTAAGGATTTCAATTTGGTGGACCTATGATTCATAATGTCGCCAATGTATCTAATGCCCTTCTGAGCCATAGAGAGGAAATACAACACTCTATTTTCATGACATACATCATTATTGCCCTACAGGCGTATCATTAAAACACCCTCCCAACATTGCGGTGGATTTTCTATTTTAATGAAAGCATCAAGAGCATATTTCAGCTCCAAAAACACCCTAGGTACACGTGTATAATTAGGCGGCGGACGGGTTGCACAAAAGAGACATTTTGCAGGAAATGGCATTATAAAACGTTCGATTAATGCCCTGGATACATTTGCCCATTGGCCGTCAGATTAAAGCAGAATATTTAAGAATTTGAAACGTAATGATAGACATTTTATCCTGACATCGACAAGGTTAAGGCCACCCTGATGAAATTCATTCCTGCACACATCTTGTGAAACTAGACACGTTTTGCCTTCCCACATAAATCCTAGAATAAGTTTATTAATTTCAGTCTCAATATGTTGAGGCATATATATTACAGAAGCGGTATACCACAACTTTGATAGGATTAATGCATTCATGACCACGGCTTTTCCAAAAACTGTCAAACGTCGGCATTTCCATGAATTTATTGTTTTCTTCATTTTGGATATTCTGTCATGCCAGTTCAGTATTTCCCCAAACGTCCTACTGAAATGTATACCTACAATCTTTATCGAGTCAGTTGTACACTTTATGTTGAGAGGTTTATTATCTCTGCTCTTCCACTTGCCTAGAAATAACCGTTCTGATTTATTTCTATTAATTTTCAAACCAGAGGCCTTTTGAAAGTCGTTTAAAACTTGATCCAATCTTTTAAAATCAGAATTTGATCCAGCAAAACCTGTTGTGTCCTCACAATACTGAGACACTTTTATGGGTCTGTTCACCCCTTCAATTTCAATGCCTTTAAAACGGGATCTTCCCTAATGGTCGACCCTAAAGCCTCCATCGCTATTATAAACAATAAACGGGATAGTGAGCACCATTGTCTCACACCGCGTCCTAAAATTACTGGTTTGCTAATATAATTATTAACCAGATATTTGCTACTGATATTACCATATAAGATACGAATCCAGTTGATGAAATTAGGACCCAAACCAATGTGACTGAGTGATTTGAACAGAAAATTCCACTGAAGTCTATCAAAGGCCTTTTCATTATCTAATCCAATAATAGCGCCGGGAATATTGTCTTTTTCTACCAAGTGCAGGGTGTCTCTAATTAAAAAGGCATTTGTTAAAATCGATCTACCCGAAATAGAGCATGTTTGGTCGGTGTGAATGACCTCATCCAAGACACGTGAGGGATTTTTCGCAAGAGTTTTCGAAATGATTTTTTAATCTACGCATAGCAGTGAAATTGGTCTGTAATTTGCTAATATACTACGATCTCCTTTTTAAAAAATAAGTCTCACATAAGCTTGCGACATTGTGAGCGGGAGCTGCTCTTGTGAAAAGAAAAAATTTGGTGCACAACTTTAACGAATTCGGGTCCCAAAAGATACCAAAATGTCTGATAAAATTCAACACTAAACCCATCTGATAAAATTCAACACTAAGGCTATCACCCCCGGGTGCTTTGCCCGGTTTCATGTTTTTAGAGCCAAACCCAGACCACCTAATGTTATTGTTGCACCGCAGAAACTACTGCTCGCTTTCGAAAAAGCATCCTTAACATTAGCCAACATCTCAGATGACTTTCCTTCATCACTTTTATCTGACATGTATAAGACCTGATAATATGTCTCAACAATGTCCATGATTTCATATTGAGATGAACATTTCTGATTGTTGTTATCTAAGCACCTTATTAACTTATCAACACCTCTTGCTTTCTCGAGATTGAAAAAGAATTTTGCGGGGTTTTCCCCTTCAGTATACATCTGTGCTCTACTTCTAGTTATTGCACCCTTAGCTTTATGTTTCTCGATCTCATACAGTTTAGATATTATATCATTGAGCTGTTCCGTAAGGTGAATATCACCGGTTGCAACTTTGCGGGTTAGTAATGTCAATAAGCGCTCAATGGCTTTAGTCTCTTTACGAATTTTCCGCGTTTTTTTGATCGAATATTGCTTGTAGATACTTGCTAAGCCCTATTTAACATCTTCCGACCATGATATACAATTCTCGTGGGAATATTGATTCCGAAGCTTATATTCCCAGAAGCTTTTAATGCAACGGTGATACTCTAAATCCTCTAAAAGCTGATTGTTCAATTTCCAGAAGCCGGCACCACGTTTTATCCAATCTGTATTATCTAAGCCGGTGAAAAAAATGTCATGGTCAGAAAATGTGACAGGATACACCCCAGTACTTACTAAATTCCCTCTCAAAGACCTATTGATATATATTCTATCTATTCGAGAGGAATTTTGTCCATTAGCAGAATGTCATGTAAAGATTCGTTCTTCAGGATATAAGATGCGATAACAGTCTAATAAATGTCTGTATCACAAATTTCTCTTAATCTAAAGTGAGATGTGTCCCTGTAAGTAGAAGATGAAGTCCTGCCACGTCTTCAATCCATAACACAATTAAAATCACCGCCGATGATGACATTCTCAGAATTATTACTAATTACAGAGGAAAGGTCGGATAAAAAGTGGCATCTCTGTGTATGGGAAGCTGGTGCATAAACAGACAACAGAGAATAAATTGATCCCGCTATATCAACAACGACCTTAACCCAACGTCCACTTGTGTCCGATGATGAATTAATAATATTGACAGAACTTAAACTTTTAGGCAGGAACAAAATAGCAACACCTGCGCTTGGTTCTGTGGCGACGGAATAAAATAATTCGCCGTTTGCTAAATGCTTAAATCTTTCTAAAACACGTGGGCACTGTAACTTTGTTTCCTGCAACATGATCATATCAATATTCTTGTCTCTCAAATCTTCAAGAAAACCCCGTTGTTTAATTTCATCATTTAGTCCTCTGCAGTTAAGTGTGCATATTAGCATCATTAATAAGAAATTTGGCAAACCCGCCATTTCTTAATTGGATTTGTTTTTCTTGCTGAGATTCTTTTTCGCCCACTTGCCTACCTTCTCATTAAACTCAGACCACGTTAGATCCACGGTTTTAAGGTGCTGATACTTCGATATGTCAGGGTCAGTGCGCAAATGTCGATATCTCACACCCTTTTTGGTGATATAGGGAATCAACACCTGCCCCGTTTCTGACTGATAAACAACCATTTCACTGCTCTGAGAAGCCTGTGTATCAACCGAAGTATCGGACACTGCAATGGATACACTGCCATCATAGTCAAAAGACATATCTTGTGAATCCTCTAATTCAGAATCTGAGCTAGAATCATCCTTTTAACGCTTCAGTCTACACTTATTCTCGACATTAGTAAGCACATTGGCATTGCCATTTTCTAACAGTTTATCATCTACAGAATTGTCCGTGATCTCTTTCCCATCTCCAGGCATGCCAGTTAATGTTAGTAGATGGTCTAACATTGAACTATCAACACCACCAGTAGACTGCGATCTGAATTTAGTCTGTCTTGATGGCAGACTGTCCATATCAGATAATGCACCTTCATCCCTTGTAGTGGGTACAGGCGTCTGAGTCAATCCTTCCTCTAACACTTCAATTGAGTCAGACACCACAACAGCGATAGGTTTGGGTGACTGATGTGTTTCCACCACTGTGACTTTTTCAGGCTCTTGGCATGTTTTGGGTTCAGTCACATCCGTGCTTCGCCCACCTGCTGGTTTATTTACTGCTTGTAGGCAGCGCCATTTATAATGGTCTGTGGCGCCACACATCAGGAATTTGTCCTTCTGCGGACATGCACTGGCCAAATGTTCTGTGTTGCCACATATTCTACACGTCTTAGCCTGTCCACTAAACCACACTGGCAAGAAAAAGGTATTGTCAATGGACAGTGTGTCTGGAAATGGCTTGATAATATCTTTCATCCAAACCCGTCGGATCCCGTTCTCTAATGATCTATCAAACTGGTAGGTTTCATTTTCAATAGAAACTAGCATACCATAATTGGCGATTTCGGAAGTAATTCGATCATTTGGTATTTCTAAGGGACCTTTCACCTTAACCAACAGCCTGTCACCATCTACCTCTTACAGGCTTCCCCATTCACAACCAACCCATCTTCTAATAGCTTTTCCTTAACAGTTTCATTTGCTAATGTCACATGCCATAGATTTCTCTTGACGTTAATTAGCCCCTTCAATACGTGAGGCTCAGCGCCGATAACATCTTTTAAGCCGTGATATACGTCAACGGCTCCCACATTCCATCCACTAGTTACCAAGCGAAGGCTTAATAACTGCTTATACCGACTTGACATAGTTCAAAACATTAGGTCAAACGGCCGTGGTACAACCCTTAATAAAATGCACGAGCGCCTGGCGAGCAGGTAAAAATAACACTCGACAGCTGACGTGAAAACACGCAAACTGTAAAAGAGCCGTTACTGAAGAAATGGGACCAATGAACCAACTAAACTTGGAAAATACAGAACGAGAGATGAACAAGATGACGCTGTGGGGACAAGCGAATGGCTACCATAAATCTAACTCGTGTTCCTATCCATATAGTATTAAAGCAGTCTGAGATAGAAAAGTCGAAGAGCGAATGCACGCTCATATTAACTCTACACATTGAGAAAGTCCTCCAGCAAAATGACTTACCATCTGCATATCCTCTGTTGAATGTTGAAAGAAACGTTACATAAAACTTCTTGGAAGAAAATAGTACCTTCAGACGTAAGCTGCCTCTCGAGGAATTGTGATGGTAGCGTGAAGCGTTGGATGGGCCAAAGTATGGCCTACTTGGGCTTTTACCATGATACAACGCGCAATACCCATCCAAAGGTGGCTGAATATGGTCATTCCTTTGTACCGCAGTGGACATATCTGGCCCTTTCTTACTGATCGCCATATTTTGGCATACCTGGCCGTTTCTTATTAGCCGCCATATTTTGATCAAGCTCACACGTGTGCACTCTTATTAATAAAGATAAAGCTCACATACAGATTATAATAATAATAATAATAATAATAATAATAATAATAATAATAATAATAATAATAATAATAATAAGCAAAGATGGATAAATAATAATAATAGATAGAACATTTTGAAACGAGTTTATTCAGTCCTTAAATAAAACATGCCCGCCCCTACGAGCACTTTTGGGGGTTTTCAAAACGGTCTGCCAGTGGTGCTATCGCTGTGAAGATGAGCCGTGACATCGTGGTGGTATTGCTGTAAAGATGAGGCGTGACATTGTGGTGGTATCGCTGCGAAGATGAGCTGTGACATTGTGGTGGTATCGCTGTGAAAATGAGCCGTGACATTGTGGTGGTGGTGGTGGTGGTGGTGGTATCGCTGTGAAGATGAGCCGTGACATTGTGGTGGTATCGCTGTAAAGATGAGCGTGACATTGTGGTGGTATCGCTGTGAAGATGAGCCGTGACATTGTGGTTGTTTGACTGTGTACAACGTCCGGTATATTGGCAGATTTGACATAAACTCAAATCATTCTAACCCAGTTACTATGTTGCGGTAAGGTTAATCACGTGATTCAGAAAACTGGTGACTGTAGTAATGTAGTTAGAATTCTCTTTCTGAGATGTTCAGCATTGAACATAAGCGCATACGTTGTCATTAACACTGCATAGTGAACCTTTAATGACAAAATTACATAGAATAGAAAGTAAATGCATAGTTCCCGAATGTTGTACTTTAACTTTTGCTCTGTAGTTTCGTCGCATGGGCACGCGATTTGGACATCTGTACGCATGACTGTCATATGAGATGAGTGATGCACATGCGCATTAGTGATTATATGTTTCCTGATTTTGATGGATCACAAAGTGCAACATTACTCACGCTTCCTGCAGACGCAGCACACCGCAACCTGTCACTCTCACTTTCTCTCCCTCTCCCCGCATACATGAGATTCGGCAATGACGTAAGCATGCGCTATCTGTTTCGAATATTGAATTTTGGTTCCCGTTTCGGCAGCTCTCGTACTTTAGAGAGAAGCTACACGATATACAGCCATCAGCCCAGCCTGGTCTCATCACTCATTGTCTGGAGTGTCATAATTAAATGTGGACAGCAATGCCGAGAGTATGATTAGAGAAGACAGCTGTCAGACAACACTACGTCCGTTCGATCAGATAGCTGGTCTAGGATGAAACTATCAATCAAATCTGTCTATATAAATTACATGTATTGCGAGGCACGACATTGTGGTTCGTTAAGACAGGTAGTTTTCAGAGCATCTGCCGTAAGGAACCACCAGCTGATGGCCATCAACTCCAGGAATTGTGATGTCTGATATTCATTAAGTTATTAGGCCTATATAAGCACCATGTCGTGAACATATTGAGATTTCTTAAGCTTTTGAAACAAGAATGGGTTACTGTACTGGTAAGGGGTTACTGCACAGGGAAGGGTTTACAGTACAGGCAAGGGGTTACTATACAGGTACGGGGTTGTTGTACAGATAAGGGGTTACTGTACAGATAAGTGAGTACTGTACAGGTAATGGGTTACTGTACAGGTAATGGATTACTGTACAGGTAATGGGTTACTGTACAGGTAAAGTGTTACGGTACAGGTAAGGGGTTACTGTACAGGTATGGGTTGCTGTACAAGTAAGGGGTTACTGTACAGATAAGTGATTACTGTACAGGTAATGGGTTACTCTATAGGTAACAGGTTACCGTACAGGTAAGGAGTTACTGTACAGGTTAGGGGTTACACTATAGGTAAGGAGTTGCTGTACAGGTAAGTGGTTACTGTACAGGTAAGGGGTTATTGTGCAGGTAAGGGGTTATTGTACAGGTAAGGGTTATTGTACAGGTAAGGAGTCACTGTACAGGTAAGGGATTATTGTACAGGTAAGCGGTTACTGTACAGGGAAGGGGATTCTGTACATGTAAGGGGTTACTGTACAGGTAAGGGAGTATTGTACATGTAAGGAGTTACTGTACAGGTAATTGATTACTGTACAGGCAAGTGATTACGGTACAGGTACGAGGTTACTGTACATGTAAGGAGTTACTGTACAGGTAAGGGGTTACTGTACAGGTAAGGGGTTACTGTACAGGTAAGGGGTTACTGTACAGGTAAGGGTTATTGTACAGGTAAGGAGTCACTGTACAGGTAAGGGATTATTGTACAGGTACGCGGTTACTGTACAGGGAAGGGGATTCTGTACATGTAAGGGGTTACTGTACAGGTAAGAGAGTATTGTACAGGTAAGGAGTCACAGTACAGGTAAGGGATTATTGTACAGGTAAGCGGTTACTGTACAGGGAAGGGGATTCTGTACATGTAAGGGGTTACTGTACAGGTAAGGGAGTATTGTACATGTAAGGAGTTACTGTACAGGTAATTGATTACTGTACAGGCAAGTGATTACGGTACAGGTACGAGGTTACTGTACATGTAAGGAGTTACTGTACAGGTAAGAGGTTGCTGTACAGGTAAGGGGTTACTGTACAGGTAAGGGGTTACTGTACGGGTAAGGGGATTCTGTACATGTAAGGGGATTCTGTACAGGTATGGGGTTACTGTATAGGTAAGGGGTTATTGTATAGGTAAGGGGTTACTGTACAGGTAAGGGGTTACTGTATAGGTAAGGGGTTACTGTACAGGTAAGGGGTTACTGTACAGGTAAGGGTTACTGTACAGGTAAGGGGTTACTGTACAGGTAAGGGGATTCTGTACAGGTAAGGGATTACTGTATAGGTAAGGTGTTACTGTACAGGTAAATGGTTACTGTACATGTAAGGGGTTACTCTACATGTAAGAGGTTACCGTACAGGTAAGGGGTTACTGTACATGTAAGGGGTACTGTACATATAAGGTGTTACTGTACAGGTAAATGGTTACTGTACAGGTAAGGGGTTACTCTACAGGTACGAGGTTACCGTACAGGTAAGGGGTTGCTGTCCATGTAAGGGGATACTGTACATATAAGGTGTTACTGTACATGTAAGGGGTTACTGTATAGGTAAATGGTTACTGTACATGTAAGGGGTACTGTACATATAAGGTGTTACTGTACAGGTAAATGGTTACTGTACAGGTAAGGGGTTACTCTACAGGTACGAGGTTACCGTACAGGTAAGGGGTTGCTGTACATGTAAGGGGATACTGTACATATAAGGTGTTACTGTACATGTAAGGGGTTACTGTATAGGTAAATGGTTACTGTACAGGTAAGGGGTTACTCTACAGGTACGATGTTACCGTACAGGTAAGGGGTTTCTGTACATGTAAGGGGATACTGTACATGTAAGGGGGTTCTGTACATGTAAGGGGTTACTGTACAGGTAAGGGCTTACTCTACAGGTACGAGGTTACTGTACATGTAAGGGGTTACTCTACAGGTAAGAGGTTACCGTACAGGTAAGGGGTTACTGTACATGTAAGGGGATACTGTACATATAAGGTGTTACTGTACAGGTAAATGGTTACTGTACAGGTAAGTGGTTACTCTACAGGTACGAGGTTACCGTACAGGTAAGGGGTTGCTGTATATGTACGGGGATACTGTACATATAAGGTGTTACTGTACATGTAAGGGGTTACTGTATAGGTAAATGGTTACTCTATAGGTATGAAGTTACCATAAAGGTAAGGGGTTACTGTACAGGTAAGGGGTTGCTGTACATGTAAGGGGATACTGTACAGGTAAGGGGATTCTGTACATGTAAGGGGTTACTGTACAGGTAAGGGGTTACAGTATAGGTAAATGGTTACTGTACAGGTAAGGGGTTACTCTACAGGTACGAGGTTACCGTACAGGTAAGGGGATTCTGTACATATAAGGTGTTACTGTACAGGTAAAGGGTTACTGTACATGTATGGGGTTACTCTACAGGGAAGGGGTTCTGTACTTTTTAACTAATTTGATGGGAACCTGTTAGGCAGCAAAAGCTCTCGGTAAAATTATTTTCCATTATTAATTAAATTGTGAATGAGTTTTCGATTTCGGGTTTTCAGGTTCAAACGGTTAAGACACGGGCATGTGTGATTGTAGACAGAAACGTCTACTCATCACAGGCACCCTGTCTCGTCAATGTCCTAGCGCAGAGTTATCGTATTTTTCATACACAGTCTTCTAATAGATGCGTATGTGTTAATCAAGGTCAGATGGGGTGAACTGATAATGAGTTGGTTCACTCACTAATAAGTTGATGATGGGAGTTTGATTGATGCGGGTGTTTTGGTGTTTGCGATGGCATGTGGCGGTTGCAGTAGAAATGCAGAAGCCACGCATGTTCAAACATCGACGCCACTGATGTAGCTCGTGGACAAATTCTGCACCCATTCTATTAACAAGTAAAATATGCTGAAATTTGTGGATTATTTAATTTGGGACCATGTATGCGCTCGCCATCGAAATAGTTTTGTTTTAATGATGTGACTATTTGTGAGTTCCCACACGTGTATTTGTATTCGTCACTTTGTTCACACATGCCAATTCCTCTGTAAATCGTGTACACATCTACCAGCCATGGGCCAAATACCTCTATGCGATTTGTACCATATTCAACCGGGCAAGACTTTGGCCATTGCATACAACCCATACAAGAAACATTTGTCACGTCCCACGCACCCAATCAACTCACATAGCCCTGAAATTAAATACTGATTAACCCTTTCACCAATGAATTTACCATGTCTCATTTCCAAGGCAACCATAGGGGAAAGGGGTTGCACATTTTGAAATTCATTTGACTGGAAGCCGTTGCTGCCTCGGACAGCAACGGCTTCCGGTCAAATCAATTTCAAAATGTTCAACAGAATATGTTCTATTCCGTAAAGAATATACTTTCTCAGGGATTTGTCGGTGAAAAGGTTAATATGTTGGTATTGCACTATATTATTTTGTTAATATCCCAATGATTCACGCTGCTTGTTCTAGTGACGACCACCACGTCGACAAGAGTATATGTAATTTTGAATTCCTCTATGATTAAGTCATTTGTCAAATTTCAATGAAACGCAGGTGTGAAATATCTCTTCGATATGTCTCTATGTATTACCCGTCACTTTATCATACTGGAGCACCTGTGCCGAGTTGATCTGGAAATTATCTGTGAGATTAGCGCAGACTTAAACACTTCTCAGATCATACTGTTGACATTTGGCACTTTGCTGTATCAAGATCACATACCAAGCATAGCTGCCTAAAAGGACAAATAGTTGCTAATCATTTCAAGAATTTTGTGCCACATTCAGGTAGCGCATATACGAGCAGAATTACCGTGTTGCTAACAATATGTATCGTGACCTGCTTTTTAACTCTTTACCATTGGTGAGAGAACAATGTTGTCAAAAATGATAAAGGTTAGTTGCTTAAAGTCTATCAATGAAGGAATCCAGTCTATCCTTCAATCATATGACCTTATAATCAGCTACGTGACGTGTAAGATGACGTCATAATCAATTACGCCATGAATGGCGTAGCTAAGCTCCTTACGAACAATTACTCGATGACGGACTAACCGTTGTTGTACGAATTGTATGTCTGTTCTGTTTAATAAACATTATGTTTAATATTTTGAAACTAATTCGACTGTTCGCTGGTGCTGCCATAGGAAGCAACAGCACCATGTCAAATTAGTTTCAAAATATGCAACAGCTAACCTATAGTTGTCTGAAAATTGAGGTTCAGGAAGTGCAGGGATCGATTGATCCAAACACGGGCAAGCTTGTGTGGAGCTTAGCTAGAGATGGGCGGGTAATATCTAAAACTGAATTTCTTCATTATTTGAGCACTGGAACGGTCTCTACGGAGAGGAACGAATCTGTGAGTGGGCCTGGAAGGGGAGCCAACGATACTGGGGTCCATTGGCCTTCCCTCAGGAAATTGTGGCCAGTCCAGCAAAAAATACAATATCTACTTCATTAACATTGTTGTGAACAATTACGTTTAAACATAGCATATTGATTTCATCGATTGTTGGAAAAATGTATCACTGTTTATTAGGTGTGTGACACATCGCATATTGAGTCTCTCGCCAAATTATTATTTGTAAATACGTCGCCACTCGTGCCTCGCAACCCATGTTCTGTCGCTCGCATTCAACTTTGTATAAAAGGCAGATAGGACAAATTCATTACGATGGTAGAGGTGATTTGCTGATTGTTTTATAATGGTTCAAGTCAGAGCATTACCGTCTATAACTTAGTTTCAAGATATTCAAGAACTTACCTCTGGGGATTCTTTTTGTAATTGAGATACTAAATTTCGGAGTTTAAATGGCTAACGCCTGGCTAAGTATATAAGATAATCTGTTATAGTCGGCAACTGCATGAAGAACATATGCCCCCGACACGGTTGACCAAAGTTGTACATAACTATGCCTTTAGACCATCAAGATGTTACCTGTCTGTTAATGACGTCTCTTGAAGAACCGCTTTTCCGACTTTTTGTGTCTCCAAGTGGTGGATATAAAGTTTAGTACATGATTACATATAGGCATCCCTATTAAATCCACTATGAATCTAAGATTCCTTCTGTATTATGCAGAGGCTACCATGACAGTGTTTCCAGAGCGGATACTAGACCGATGATGAGCCAATACGACCAGATATTGATCCGGGACCAGACCAGTAAGATTGTTATCCGGGTGCCATGTCTACACAGGCATAGGTGTAGCACGCCTGTATTCTGATGGCAAATCAGTTCTTTATTTAGTCGTAGAGAACTAGAGAACGAGCTCGTGCAGAGCCTGGATGCTGCACACATGTCATAATTGATAATGTGCTGATGTATTTGACTGATGCCAGATCTGATGATGAGAGTATATGCTTGATGCGGTTGTGTTATGTCTTTACTATTTACATTGTTCTGGAAGTATTTGCGCATAGGTGGTCATTATGCATACCATATCCATTGGTACACTTGTAAAAATTAGGAAATAACAACACTCGAAAACGTGCTGCATATACCAGTTAAGCTTATGTATGTATGTATGTATGTAATATTGTAAACGCACCGGCTCAGAATTTTCAAAATTGAAAAAAATTGAAAATATTTTTGCTTATTTTATCACCTGAGATTGTCAATTTTGTTTAATAGATGCCATATGGCCTGATTAGTATACAATGATAAATCATTGATTGATGTTTTGAACACTTATTTGAGTTTCGCTTTTACCAAGATGTCGCGTAGATTAGGATTTTTCTTAAATGCAATTACTGGACGCTTGTTGAATGGTTGTTTTAAATTGTCCTGTAATTTGTGATACTCATCCTTTAGGATTTTCGCAATTTCAACATTTTTCCGATTGTATGTGAGAGTAAATGGGATAATCTCACGTTGATCCGAGAGGCATGGGTCCGAATTTATGCCCCTTGGCCATTGTGTTTCGAGTTCTTTAATCCAAAACGATTCTCTTAGTGATCTTTGTTTATCAGTTTCCTCTGTTGTGTCTGAAAGAGGTAGCTGTTCGATGGGCATAATTTCAAAGTCACGGGTGACTAAATGATCAGGAAGATTAAAATGTTCAGCCACATGTGTGTCTTCCTCTAGTCTAATATCTGAAAGGTGTCTGGTTGCTCGGCATCTTAGTCGATTTTTTGTTTCGCCAACATACTGCTTTTGACACAATTTGCATGAAATTAAGTAAATGACATTTTCAGAATCGCAATCTAATTTCGACTGAATTTGAAATTTGCTTTTGTTTTGAAAGCTCGTGAATGTACTCTGGGAAGGAAGAAATTTATCCAATTTACACCTTTTCTTTTCACATTTCCGAGATTCTCCTTCACCAATAATCGGACGATTATGACAAATTTTGGTAGGCCGAGAATTTCTGGCATTATCTGGAATGATTTCCAAATTATGCAAAGTTTCAGACTTTATTTTGCGCAGGAACCGAGAAGAGTACCCTCTCGGTTTGAGGGCTTTGAATAAGGTCGAACATGATGATTCAAAGTTTTTCTTATCACTCGAATTTCTATGAAAACGGATTATTTGTGATTTTACAAGTCCCTTGAAAGTATGCGGAGGATGGAATGATTTCTTGTGTAGTAGTTGATGCGAGTCGGTTGGCTTAAAATAAACTTTGTAGTCTAAGTAACCAGTTGTTTCATACTTTATACCTTTGTATAAAGTTACATCTAGGAAATCTACGGACAGCTCATCGATTTGAGCTTTTAGTTTGATATTCGGATCATGATTATTCAGAATGGCCAGAAATTCGGTAAATGCTTCCTTACTATGTTGCCAGATCATGAAAATATCATCGAGGTACCTGCGATGTATGTATGTATGTATGTATGACTACTGTATTCTGCGGCTGTAGTAGTAGCTTATGACAAGTGTAATTTAAGTCTCCCAGATTTGTTGTCTCGGATGGTTAGCAAGCTGTATGAGCGGCCCATTTAGCAATCTGAAGCCTGTGAATTACATGTGTATTATGTATTCTTTATTTAGTTGGGTATAATCGACCCTATCTGTGCATGTACACATTCTTTTACCTGTGGCATATTAAATGCGTGCATGGGTGCATACGTGGCCAAAGTGAAGCCCAACAAAAAATCACAATACAAACATAGTTTTCTTAATATTAAACTACTTTTCTTAATATCAAGCTGCATGCTCCTAGCTCAAGTCACACCCCCTCCCACCATCATGTACTACCTGCTGAGCGGCCATTAGTTCATGCTTGACACGTGTTTCGATATGTATCGATCAATGAGGGCTAATCAGCTAAGACACTCTAAAACACGAAAACTCATATTCATGTTAATTATCTCCTTGTATACAGGAGAATCATGTTCATGGTCACGCACACACATTAACCCTGACATGATAAAGAACTCCAACAACGTGCATCGCCGTGAATCTGTGTTGTGTCTAAGTCTGATTGATTGCACGAACGTGCCTCCTAAGCATGCACGCAACTGACACGCTTTTAATCTTTAATAAGAGATGTTGATTAAACCTGTGCAACGGTATCTAATCCGTGCTATCGCTGTCGCGGTATCGCTGTCGTGGTATGGCTGTCGTGGTATGGCTGTCGTGGTATGGATGTCGTGGTATGGCTGTCGTGGTATGGCTGTCGCGGTATAGCTGTCGTGGTATGGCTGTCGGCTTCCGAGTTCCAATAGGCAATCAGAATATTCAATCAGAAAGTCTAAGCTTCATTAAAAATATTGAGTCGCTTCATGTCACATTCACCCTGAGCGTGTAGTAAAACCTATCTATAACGACAACTGCATGGTGCATCAAAACCTAGGCACTAAAGATATGGGGTCGCTTAATGAAGGGTGTCTGCTACAATAAATAGCTTTTGAACTGCACATGGTGTTAGTTTGGTAAAAGGAGTGGTCTTTAAAAACTACTATCTGCTGGTTCCAAAAGCAAATGTCCGTTTTAGACAGGTTTGACCGTGTTCATGCTGCAGCGTTACCTTGCAGAAAGACAATGCCATATATCAAAGAGACGTTTGCTGCAGTCAGAATCCTGCAACCTCGTAATTAGTGAAAGCCTAACCGGGTTAAGATTTAAATCCAGGGTCTTATTGTCATAATAGTGAAACGCAGCGAAGGTCTTGAGCACAGCGCTGTGCAATGTTGTCATCACCGGTAGCCATGTTGTCATAGCAACCCCAGATGAACATGATAGTTTAATAGTGGAGATCCAAGTCGTTGTCCACGTTCAGAGATCGATATTAAAGAGAACTTAGCTTTCTAGCTGCCAACCTTTTGAAAGTAAAAGAAGGAAATATAATTACTGGATAATAAATCACGAGCTTAAAATAAGAAAAACGAATGTGTACGCCATATTACAAGGATTCTACAAAATAGCTCTGAAGACTGACACCAACCGTAATGATCTCCAGTTCTGGCCGCACCCACCGCATGTATAAGGGAAAGAACATGATTTGTATATACTAAATATGTAGAATTGAGGCCAATCACAGCACTCCATATCATTACAATCGAATTGGTTGACCAATCGTAGCGCTCCATTATGCTACAAAATTGGATCAATCACAGCCCAATTCCTGATCATCAATAATCCATTTGTATATTAGATCAGCCAACTTTCATTCTGATTGGTCGATTCGGGTATCTCATTGGCTTATTTGGCACGTCTGCATTCATTCCTAATCCTCGACATCTGATTAGCTTATTAGGGCATACTCACCTTCATGTATGGCCATCGATAACACATTAGCACACTCGATTATGCTTCTCCCATGCTGATTGGTTGGTTCCTGTAGTTTATTACCATATTAAGCCAGGCCCGTGATCATTCCTGGCCCTGAATAGCTCAATAGAATAGTAGGTCACGCCCACCTCGATGCAATTTCATCGATAGCTAATTAGCATAGTACCCCATGTATAATCAATTCTGATTGGTCTAAACATTTCCAAGAGCATGAAGTATGGGTGGTCATATTGGTTCAACGAAAGGTAATGAGGGCATAGATGTCGCAAGCAAAAATATCCAAATACCAATACTGGAGCGGCAACAAATTAGACATATTGGATCAACTCAGGAGAAGTCGTGGGCTCCATGGTGACCTTATGGTCAACGATGAACGAATGGATGCATAGAAGGTAGCATTAAATATGTGCACAATATGTAATTTGTAATCTGGTGAAATACATTCTCGTTGTTTTCAATAACCTGCCAATCGTGTGACAAGATGCAATTTATCAGAAATAGTTTATGTAACACTTATTACTGGTAAAACGATTAAGGGCTACTATATGTGGAAGCCGATTGCTATTGCGTTACTATAAGGAGATGTTTTTTGTAGCATCTGCACAATGGGATTGGGCACAAGTTCTGGCAACTTATTTATAAGCAGATGTATGTTTGGCTAGCAAAGTAAATGAATAATCCTTTGCTGGATAAATTTATGGAATT
The DNA here is from genome assembly GCA_034401795.1 of Chaetoderma sp. LZ-2023a. NCBI lineage: Eukaryota > Metazoa > Mollusca > Caudofoveata > Chaetodermatida > Chaetodermatidae > Chaetoderma > Chaetoderma sp. LZ-2023a. The sequence continues at coordinate 49,288,621 of CM067372.1, forward strand.
CATGGAAACCATATCTGCGAGAACAGCAGTGTTAAATTTAAAAACAATTTGATTGGAAGTAATTGCTGAATACAGTTGGGAGCAAAGGTAATTGGCACCGAGAACAACGTTGCGTCTCTGTATTCGTAGACGGCTTATACTGAAAGCAATACCTTTTATTAAATGTTCAGTCAAATTTGCTTAATATTATCATGCACGCAAGCACGCCGGCACGCACGCACGTATAGAGTTGGTTTTATAGAACCATTCTGTCAATGTCGTCAGACGAAGGCAGGTCATTGTCAGCGTCATTGATGTTGATTACGAGCGTAGATATGGCAGATTTCGTTGACGTAACTCGGTCACTATTATCAGCAATGTCCTCATAGTTATCAGAGCGTTGTACAGAACACCACACCCACCCACATTAACACATCCTCTTTAACCCCGCCCGCATTAACCCCATCCTCAGTAACCCCACCCCACCCCGCATCAATCGCACCCTCTACCTGATACAGCTTATTTTTACAAATGCCGTATTTATTCTTGTGACATTGAGATAGTCGGGTTGGTGGTAATGGTCTGGGTGTTGGCTGCGATGAACGAGTTACATCAGAGTCTGGTGTATTCTTAATCGACAGATCAGACTTTGATTAAAGGCATGCGCTTGCATCGGTTAACTCTTATCGCTCTGGTGGCAAGACTTTAAATTTTGAAATTAAATTAAAAGATGAACTGATGTTCATTTTTCAACAAATTTGGTGGGAGATGGTGCTGCCGTAGACAGCAACATCTTCCACCAAAAATTGTTCTAAAATGTATACCAGTTTCTGTAATATTGATACAGTAAAAGACATAATATTGACATCAGAGTGTTAAGGGTTACGAGACTATCGGATACATTATTAAATGGAAAATTTTTATTATTGTCTAAACAGGTCTCATCCTTGATTTTCTTAGATTAATGTCCAGCTTTTGTTTTAAACTTTCCAACATATTCCTCTTTTATTTTGTTAATGGCATGGGCTTGTTAAGTGATGACGTATTTACACGTTTTTGTTTAAACAACAAATGGTGACGTGATAAACACGTACTTATGATGTAATAAAGCAAAATACACACTTCCGGGTTCCGAATCACGCGCAGTGACGTCATACTTAACAAGCCCATATTCATGAGGTGTAGCTGTATCCAGATCAGCGTCAGAGGTAGGTAAACTGACACCAAAGGAGATGTATGAGACCTCACATCTGAATTATGGTTAGCCATCGACGTGTTTTCACGGTGCTGGAGTTGTTGATGCCGTCGGAGATTATTCATACGTGAAAATACGTCCACATATAGAACAGGGCTTGCTTAAATGGCTGGTAGAATCATACCTTCTAGTAAACAGTTTTGTACATTGAAGACATTCCTTCTTCTTTTCGTTCGCTGATCATACCGCCAGTCCTGTAAGTGACTATCGACATGATCATAAGCCTGTGTGAGTACGCGGCTTGGCACGGCTAAGTTGACAGCTGCTGATTCAGTTTGACAGAGGTATGCTGCTGCCATATACATATAAACAAACACGTCAATTTAGCGCAGGTTACTATGTTGGTACTGGGCCAATAGCGGGCCGTACTGGCCCGGCATTGGTCCAGAACCGGCCCCATAATCTGCATTATCTGTGACGTTGTTGAATCACTGGGTAGAATAATTATACAAAATACACATTTGCTAGCTGGTCAAGCGAATCCCAGAATATTTTCGGTTGTGAAATCCCGGTTTATTCCCCTACCGTGACACCCTTTCTTGGTGCTAAAATATGAGCCAAGTCGGACCAATAGTTTCCGAGCTATAGATAGATCTAGAATTTGGTCCGATCCAGGTCCGGTTTTTATCCGGATCACGACCAATGTCTGGAGATCCTCTTGTACGGCAAGTTCATTTCATTGTGTCGAACTTTGAGCCAAATCTGATCGGCAGGTTTTAGATGCAGCACGCAAGGGAAGAGAGACAGACAGGCAAATCGCAATACTATACGGGCGGGGTTAAAATGTAATATTGCAGTATACAATGTGAACCATATGGTAATTTGGATCTATACGCGCATGCACGTGATTCTCGAGCCGACAAAATACGCAATCAGCGTATAGCATAGTGCAATCAGCGAATAGCATGCTCGTAGCGTATCTAAACAGGATAAACGATCCACCAATTCCAGCCATCAGGAATGCCGAGTAACCTTTGATGTCATCTGCAACACCCTGTGGGGAAAACAGCCAAATCAGAACCATCTGGCAATACTGAGTGAAATATATATCTTGGTCTGATCCCAGATATGTACAGACAGAAGACATGGTCACTAGTTCCTCCGGCTGACCATGTCTGCTTCGCATGCCATGCCCTGGCAACAAATTTTAAATGCATAATTCACCATCTTCCATGATTAATTGCAGAAGTGACAGAATACATTTGTAATGCTTCATGGTACATTGGGAAGTCTCAAATATACATGACAGAGAGCTATAGGAGCTTCGTAGTAACAATCAAGGCAGGGTGTGGGCCTATGCTGGTTGGCTTTGTCTCGGGCCTTGGTATTTCCACTTAATTAGTTAGGACATCCATATATCCTCTTCATCTATCCGCTTGAGAAATTTCTGATTGACAAGTCTCATTTTCTGTGATTGAAGCACCTAATGGCGTATGTTTGGTTCACGATATAATTGATTTATTCCTACATTTATGCTGGATTGTTTTCTCGCTTACTGTTCGAATAATTACTTACATGAGCCGTTGATAGCACGAACAACAAAATGTTTAGGACAAGGAATTAGTAGAGGTGGGGGTAAGCGGCTTCCATTTTCACACCTTTTTTCTTTTGTTATGCTAATTAGGTGTCATTTTGATACCTTTCTTTTCCTTTGATCTCCACCGCCTTTTGAAAAGGTGTTAAAAATGGAACCAGCCCTCCCCCATTTTCATTGGATGTTAGAGGAAGAGGGTGGTCATAAGCCTCTCCCCCTCGTTATATCACGTGACTCCTGTCATCCAATGATGTTGACACATGTTAATGGGTGTAATTAAGGATGATTGACAGGATACATGTCTGGCCTCATCTTTTCCTGGCTCTGGGAACTCATTCAATCGCGAAGCCCTGACTCACCCCCTCTTTAAATCACGTGCCTCCTGGCATCCTATGAGGTGTGCTTAAGGGTAATTAGCGTAATGATTGACAAGGGTTAATGACGGTAATTAAGGATGAGTGATAGGCTACATGTGTGGACTCGTTTTTTCCTGGAAGCCCCGCCCCCTAATTAAATCACGTGCTTCCTGGCATCCTATGAGGTGAGCTTAAGGGTAATTAGCGTAATGATTGACAAGGGTTAATGTATAGCATAAGCATGATTGGCAGGCTACGTGTCAGGCACCATCTTTTCAAGGAAGCTCATTCAATCATGGGAGATTAATTCTAAATGGTCACTCTATCGCATAAGGACAATTGTGGAAGACGACTCTGTTAGTCTCGTGGATTGATCATTAAACACCTGAACCTCTGCATTCTTTTTGCTGTGACAGTGTACAAGGGTCGATGTATCACGTAATGACAATTGGTTGGTTATTACTCCAACATATTAAAATTGACTAGTCGAGCTTTAAAACAACTCTGATCACGTGTAGCGATCATCAGAGTCGTACAAAGTTCAGCGAATCAATTTTCAAACAACAATCTATTACATTTTTAATGGGCCTCGAGGGGCCACGCAATATTGGGAAAAGCTTCCAGTCTAAGTTGACTCAGGATTTGGATGGGTTATAGACGATGATTCTTTCAGTTTTCAATATATTATATGTGTATGCATATGTGAGACGTTATAAGATGCATATCTTATCGTACTTCCCAAAAATAAAATCCATTTAGACCAACATCAACCAGTCAAATTAGTTTCAAAATATTCAACAGCGTACACTTATAGTTTTCTGGAAATTGCTAGCCAGGGAGTTCAGAGATCGATCGATCCCAACAAGATCGATGTGTGGGTGGAGCTTAACTAGAGATGGGCGGGGTATAGCTAAAATGGAAAGGTCTATTAGCATGCTGTGGGCAATCGGATATTTCGTTATAATCGCTTAATAAACCATAAAGTTGTACGAATTGTATGTCTTTACTATTTAATAAACATTATGCAAAATACTTTGAAAGTAAATTGACTGGGCGTTGTTGCCGCCATAAGCAGTAACACCGTCCAGTCAAATTAGTTTCAAAATATTTAACAGCTTACACTTATAGTTTTCTGGACATTGCTAGCCAGGGAGTGCTGAGATCGATCGATCCCAACATGATCAGAGTGTGGGTGGAGCTTAGCTAGAGATGGGTGGTGCATGGCTAAAATGTAACGGTTCAGCTCTATTCCAAACGCTAACCGCGTTCCTGTTTGCATAACCTGAAATTGGTGAAAAGAAATTTTGTCATGGAAAAGGATCTAAGAGCTCTACCACAGTATTTCATATTCTCAAACTTCCGCATACTTCATCTACCTATCGTCTCTCTCTGCCTGCCTGCCTGCCTGCCTGCCTGCCTGCCTGCCTGCCTGCCTGCCTTCCTGCCTGCCTGCCTGCCTGCCTGCCTGCCTTCCTGCCTGCCTGCCTGCCTGCTTCCCTCCCTCTCTCTCTCTCTCTCTCTCTCTCTCTCTCTCTCTCTCTCTCTCTCTCTCTCTCTCTCTCTCTCTCTCTCTCTCTCTCTATTTCTCTCTTTCTTTCGCTCTCACTCTCTCTCTCTCTCTTATGCACCCTCGCACGCCCACACACCTGCACACCCTGACGGTATGGGCATATGCACACACGTACGCATGCACGCACGACCGTACGTATGCACACACGCACGTACGTCAGGTCGTATGCACACACGCCCGTTTGTATGACCATAGCAGCTAGTAAATTTGTGATAACGTTTCATTAAGATTATTATAAATTGTAACATATTCCGCTTATAGTTGCACCCTTTTTTCACTCAGATTTGTATATACATGTTTCGATTCTGTTATGGAGAGCATCTGCAGACCGGGAGAGGATTATTTTCAGGAATTGCCGCTGGAATGACTGGTTAGGCTATCTAGCAAGTCGGTTAAAAGTCTGTTGCTGGTCTTCTCTCGGTCTGCAAACGCAAAACGATCGCAACACGAGCGAAGTATGGGTGGAACTTAGCTAGAGCTTGGCGGGGTGTGGTTAAAAATGGAAAGATCAATAAGCCTGCTGCGGGTAATCCGATATTCCATTATAATTGCTTAATGGACCATCAAGTTGCACGAATTGTATGTCTTTACTATTTAATAAACACTATGTAGAATAATTTGAAACTAAATTGACTGGGTAGCACTGCTGCCATAAGCAGTAACATCGCCAAGTCAATTTACTTTCAAAATATTCAACAGCTTACCCGTATAGTTTTTTGGAAATCACAAGGCACACATATTACCAATCTTAAAAATTGGTATAATCGCTAACACAGGTTCAACAAGATTGAATTAAAACTCCTGGGTCACTATAACATTCCAGTACGTTTCTATCATAACAAAAACGGTAATGACTCAAGTATGCGAGCTTACCATTCACCCAAGACAATATTGGCAATAGCTGGGCTAGTTTCTCTATTCGCTAACGCCGCCCCACACACCCCACTCCGACCATTGTTATGAATTTAATTTAATTCTGGATGGGGTACTTAGACATCTGCGGCATCGGTTAATTCATTAACTTTTTTCCCCATGGCATTGCCTATATACAGTACAGCTCAGGGGTTAAGATAGAATGTCTATAAAAGTGAACAGAAAAACTGCTAGTAAGAAATGTTTCTCTTCTGTATTGCCTTAGGAAACAATGTCTTTCAAATCGAGCTACATTCAAAATATTCGACACTACATTTTATTTTGTTTTGTAAAACAAACTAGGTTATTTCTGTACTGGACTGTACTCTAAACGTATTCCTAAGCCGGACAAGCGTTATTGATTTTTCTTACAGAGTTTTAAGTTTGGTAGCGGATATTAGCCACATGGGTTGCGTGTACAGCTCGAGGCTACACCAATACAACACCCGTTTTATTTCGATAACTTCTTTGAAGTACACGAATATATAAATTAATGTATAAATGATAAACCTACTTAGTTACAGATATGCATAGTACTGTATTATAATTGAATTGAATTTTAACAGCTGTAGAGTGTTCAGAGGTGTGGGGCCGAGAATTTAGGGTTCAGAGTATAGAAATTGACCCCCAACGGGCGTAAAGCGTGGGCTGAGCTTAGCTAGAAATGGATGGGGCATAGCTAAATGGATCCCTCTATTATATGGAATGATACGGATGTTACAACGGTATATTACTCAATTCCATTCCACTTTATACAATAAGTATTGTTGTTTTTTCGAAACACTGTTGCTGCAAACTTTTTCTCTCTAAGTCAGCAACACTTTCCAGCAACGTTGTTTCCATGTTGTAATCCTGACTGTCGTTTTACTTTATCGCTTTAATGGCTAAATTTGATCAAGAAAATTAAAATATTTGTTTATTGAAGGGGTTTTTTACTGACCGAGATAAGAATATTTTGAAATTTTATGCTGGAATGACTCTCAGCTATCGAACCAGTCAATCCAATGGTAAATTTCCAAGAATCATATTGTCCCGGCCTACAAATTGACATTCCTCAAGACCACTGTATAAGCCGGTTTTGTCAGTCTTCATCATGAACGATTAACTATGAGCACTTTGACGACATTGCAATGTGGTTAAAGAAGACACTGGGACTTGCAAATCCTATTATTGTGCATGGTAACAGCTCAGTCAAAAGCGGTTCAATTGAAAAAGTCCAAATACACCAAATACATTTGAATTTTTGTTTAGATTTTCAAAATAACTATATACACCTGTGCAAAAGTTAAGCACCACCCTATTTTTACGCACATGCGAGGGTATATTCATGTGCTATGAAGAAAGCAGTAGCATAAACATTTATGTACCCATCCATCTTAGTGCAAGAGGTAATAATGCAACTAGAGGAATGCTGATTATGATGGTGGGGAAACACTGTATGTTTTTGTTTGAACTTGAAAACGAGGCCTGAATATGGTTACGTTGACACAACTGACAACTATTGCCCTACAGTTGACACACGTGGCTAGATCGTCATTAATGGTGTCTGAAAACGAAGTTTAACATCTGTGCACGAGTTTGAGACTGTCATTATTAATACCGGGTATATCCACCTTGTGCCTGGATGACGGCCTGGACACGACGTCTCATGCTGGTCACCAACCGACTGATACGCCATTGTGGTATTCGTTGCCATTCAAGATGGAGTGCGTCTGTTAATTCCTGTAGGTTCTGCACAGGAGGATCCCTCCTTCTCACCATGTTTCCCAGAATGTCCCAGATATGCTCAATAGGGTTCATGTCAGGGCTCCTTGCTGGCCATGGTAGGGTTTCGATGGCATTCTGGCGGAGGTATTCATGCACAGCTCTAGCACGATGTGGTCGGGCGTTGTCATCCATGAATATAGAGTGGGTTCCATGTGCATGATTTACAAAATGAGGGACCACAACTCTATCCAGTATGGAATCTTGATATCTTTGTCCATTTAGTGTTCCAGGTACAGTCAACAGATCCAGCTTACAATCAAATGAGATGCACCCCCATATCATAACGGAACCTCCACCAAATGGAACTTCTTCCATGATGTTACGTTGGTCGTACGCCGTGCGTCTGGACCTCCATACACGAGTTCGACCATCTGTGGCATGAAGCAGGAACCGACTTTCATCGGACCAGTGTACCCGTCTCCACGATCTCATGTTCCAGTGTCTTCTTTCGTTGCACCACCTCAGACGCTCCTCTTTGTGGTGTGCAGTGAGGAGAGGACGTCTGACAGGTCTCCTAGCTTTCATGCCACCAGCATACAGTCTCCTTTTGACGGTAGACATTGACACTCTATTGCGCGTTTCCCATTGCTGGCTGAGCACACTGCTGTTGGTGAATGGAGATCTCCTAACAAGGCGTACTAGGGCTCGATCATCACGGGCAGTAGTCTTCTTCGGTCTTCCAGATCTAGGCCTGTCCTTCACCTCGTTAGTTTGCCCATGTTTTGCAATCAAACGACTGATTACAGTATGGTTAATGTTCAGCTGTCTGCCAATCTCTCTGCATGACATACCAGTGGTATGCATGCCTATGATTTGCCATTTCACACGATCACTTAACCTTCGTCTTGCCATAGCGGTTCACAATCAAGAGCTAATTCTCTCTGTACAAATAAACCACGGTCATGAACACAAAATTCCTAATCTTGTCGCCTAAATCTGTATGTAATGTTCTACACCTCAAACTGGACTTTTACATAACTGAACACGTGTGCTGTTTCCCGCCACGCACGGACATCAAGCGGCGTGAAGTCATGCATGCATGTGCATTTCGTACTTGGAATTATGTCAGCTAACGCGGGGACAAAAAGTATGGCAGCCTAGTTGTACCATCATGTTTCTACGTTCTATTGTTTTTGCTGGTGCTTAACTTTTGCACAGGTGTATACATTGGTATGTACACGCCTGCACATGCATGCGTGCGGGCTTGTGGGTGTACGGTCGGGCGTACATACGTAAGGGTGTATATGAGGGCGTATGTGTGCGTGCGTGCGTGTGTGTGTGCGTGCGTGCGTGCGTGCGTGCGTGCGTGCGTGTGTGCGTGCGTGCGTGCGTGTGTGTGTGTTAGTAGGCCTGTGATGTTGTTATGATCGCCGTCAATACTTATAATGTTGTTGAATCCAGCATACTACATAGGATAAACATAGTTTCTGTTACTAGCATAACCACATAGTCAATTCTTTGGAGATCCACGAGTCTAAGGTGTCAATACCTTACGCATCAGTCATATCAAAACTTTCAGTATCAGATCCATCATCATCACCATTGGAATCATCATCATCATCATCGTCATCATCATCATCATCAACGTCGGCATCTAGATTGTTGCTTACATACTCCATGATCAGAAACTCCCTTTTGCGAAACATTGCGAAGACTGTTTCATCATATACATACCCTTCGGTGATAAAAAAAAGGACGCTTTGTCTACACCTTTAAGTGCTATGATTGCTTCACCACCTCATCTTCTAAACCTGATTGTTCAGCGCCAAGTCCTGCTTAATATTTTGGAATATGGCTAAGAACTCTTGATTGCCTATGACTTCTTTTTAATCTTCACCTTCATCATCGCTCTCAGACTCTGTTAAGTCATTGTCTATGTCTTCTTTTTCATAATCACCCTCATCATCATCACTCTCAGACTCAATTACGGCATTATCGCTCTCAGACTTTGTTGAGTCATCACATGTTTCACTCTCTGAATCCATCGGCTTATCATCCTCGCGCTTCCTCTCTGTCATTTCTTCATCTTCACTCTCTAGATTCTCGCTATCTTTATTGCCATGGAATCGTGTATTATGTCGCTTCAGGTCATGTGACCTAGCAAAAGTTGAATCACACTCGAGACATTGATGTCTTGGCATACTGATTATAGGATAAACCTATTATTTTAATATACATTTTATTGGTGAAGGTTTTTTAGGTTGTAGATGTAGAAATCTATTTACAGCCTAAGTCTTCTCTAACTACTATGTAGAAAAAATACACGTCCGCCCCTTTTGGCTGTCTAAACTGTAGTGAGAACAGGTATTAAATTTGAGACATTTTATAGGATTGCATGTAAGTGAAAACACAGCACTCGACCGCATATATAAATGTGCGTCCACACGTATAAATGTGTGGCCGAGCATGCAGATTTGTGAGCACACATGCGGATTTGCGGGCACATGTGTGGATTTGCGGATGAACATTATTTTTAACTAATTTGATTGGGTGATGTCGCTGCCATAGCGCCAATGCGCTCATGCACGTACACCCCCGTCATGAACATGGAATTGTCTGTCAGTTGAATGAAGTGCATGTTTTACTATTTAATAAGCATTCTATTACCACGGACTATTAACGCGCCCCTGCACACGCTCATACACACACGCACGCACGCACGCACGCACGCACGCACGCACGCACGCACGCACGCACGCACGCACGCACGCACGCACGCACGCACGCACATGTTTTTGGAGTAAACTGGGACTTGTGTACGTGCTATAATCAGAAATCTGACTAGAGGTCGCCTCTGTTATTACCTCCACCATTGGGATTCTCTCAAATTTGTAAAATGTTGAAAGTGTTCACCATATCTAAAACGGAGACACACACAACTGGGGGTAGTTGCGTGTAGTAAAATACCCGCAAAGGTCTGAAAGTAAAACAAGAGCAATCGTGTATTGCAAACCCTCGTCCCCACTCTTTTTGTCATAATTGAAAGGGTTTTTCAGATTTCTCCATATTTTCAAGATCATTGCCTAAAATTCGGGAACCCTTGTGTAAGTACACATTCTAAAATTTGAGTCAAATCGGACAAATAGCTGCTGAGATATTTATATATCTGAAAATTGATCCGATACGAATCCTGCTTTTTTATCTGGATCAGAGCAAAATTTGGAAATCCTCTTACAGGTTAAGCTTCTTTGTTGTGTTAAAATCTGAGCCAAATCAGAGATTAGTTTGTGAGTTATCCCTAGATTCCGGATTTCATTAGACCAAATTTTTTATCCAGATCAGAGCCAACACTTGCAAATCCTCCTATACCTTATATTCCTTTGTGTTAAAATTTGAGACAAATCGGACAAGAAGTTTTCGAGATATTCTTTGATCCGAAAATTGATCCGATCCGGGTTGGTTTTTTTTATCCTGATCAGAGTGAACGTTTGGAAATCTAAATGAGAACACGTTGTTGAATGAAGCTTTATAAATGGCGACATTTATGGTAAAGCTATGGACGGTTCTTGCAAGCAAGAAGAAAATGACACGATTGGTAAACTCATGTTGTACGCTACCTAACCGAATACAAGTCAATGTAGCCATACACCTGCACACATACATGCTAAAGCCAATGATACTTGATGTAGCTGGGGTTGGGGTGGGGTGGTGGTGGAGAGAAATGGCTTGTTTGATAAACACGTGTACTACTGTACTTAGGCTAACTGAGGACAAGCTGTTGTAGCTGCATATTAGAGGTGACAGAGGGCAATGTGGGTCGGGGCAAAGTGGTTGGGATAAGATACAGCTATCAAATCAGTAGGCACTCGCCTTGAAGTGTTTGTCTGGGCGTCTGTCCCCGAAATTCCCTAATCTGGAATCCCACAAATGGCATATCACGCATTTCCAGACGTAAATATGGACCATAGTTTGAGTGTTTAAATTATTCTACATATTTATAATTGCTTTTTCAAAAAGCTGGGGTAGGGTCTTTATATAGCACACATCCTTTGCGAAGATAATAGTCCAACTCCGTGACTATTGTCTTCGCAGAGTTCTGCGATATACTATTACCCTCACCTAGCCCCATTAAAAAACTAATTTAGCACTCAACCTAGGGTCCATATTTACTTCTTGAATCACATGAGATTCAATCTGAGCTGGTCTAGATTTTAGTGCGACACGATACATCTATGACTACAGTCACTCTGACCGATTTTGCGATGTTCTAAAAAATGACTTTTGTCATTTCGATTAACACTTTCAGAGCTGAATTCGCATTTAAGTATATTGGCTTAGTTAAAGATTTTATATCAGTTTTACTATTGTTGCACACACGATGTGAAGCCCTGGTGTAAGTGCGCCTGGGGCAAGCACGCCTTTTGCCCAATTAATAAGATGGCTCTGAGAGGTGAGAGTACATCCTGCAGCCAAGAGAAGAAAGAAAAGTTTGATGAACACAACTGATGGTAAATTGTTGTAGCAGTGGAAGTGGAGCGATGCATGCTAAAGCCAATAATTGTTGTTGGAAATGTAACTGAGAGAAGAAATGTTTTATAGCTGGATAAGTGGAGAAAAGCATGATAAAGCCAAGACAGGCTGTTGTACCCGAAAGATGAGAACGTGTTTGATAATCGCATGTAGTACTGTAACTAAATGCCAAACAGGACACATTCTGGTATCTTCGTAAGTGTGGAGAAGCATATTAAAAGAGGGAGTAGTTGTAGTTGACAGAAAATAAACATGGTTGATAACCACATATAGCAAGTTTGTTGAAGCTGTATAAATGGGGAGATGTATGGAAAAGCTGTGCATGCTTGATGCACGTGAGAAAAAATAACATGTGTGGTAAGCACATGTTGAACAGTACCCATCAGAGGTCAAGATCTTGTAGTCACACACCTGCAATTGTAGCTGAGAGAAGAAAGGGTTTGATATTACACATGATCTACATTACATTAAATGATGATATGCATGCTAAAGCAAAGAATGGTTGTTGCAGCTTAGAGAAGAGATATGTCCTGTAGCTGTATAAGTGAAGGAAAGCATGATAAAGCCAATACAGATTGTTGTATCCGAGAGAGATAAACATGCTTGATAAGCGCATGTAGTACAACCATAAATGAGGAAGAATAGCTATAGCTGGAAAAAGGTGGACATACGTTTTTTTACCAAGAATAGTTGTTGTATATATGTAGTTGGCAGACGACAAATGTGGTTGATAAACACAAGCTGTGCAGTATTTAAATGACGACAAGTTGTAGCTGTATAAATGGGGTCATGCATATTAACGCAATGCATCTTTGAAAATGAGATGTGTAAACAAAACACATGTTGTACAATACCTAACTGATGAGAGATTGTTGTAGATGAAAACATGTGGCGATGTATGGTAAATTTAGCTAAGGATTGTTGCAGCGGAGAAAAGAAAATGTCTGTGTGTTTGATAAGCATGTGTATTACATTAGCTAAGCTAACTGGGGACAAGTTGTTATAGCTGCATAAATGGGGACGTACATATTAATAGCGAGAATACGTATTGTAGCTGAGAGAAGCTACGTTGGGTAAACACATGTAGTGCAGTACCTAACTGAGGACAAGTTGTTGAAGCTGTTGAAGTGGAGGAATTCGTGCAAACGCCAATGATGGTTATTTTATACTTAGCATAGAGAAGATACCAGAAAGGTGGCTGCATATGACCCAGCGGGACACCCTGTGTGACGTCAGTGTTATTGTTGAACCTCAAAGTACAACACCAGAGGAGTCCAAAATCACTTGTTGACACTTTCCAAGGGCCCATTGTGGGCGCCATCTTGAATTCAAAATGGCCGCCATTTAAATGCCTGAAAATCGGTTTTTGTATATAATCAACAGGAATTCCATCTTAAAATAATGCATAATAATCAAAAAATGTTGTTAACTAGTTTTTTAAACATATTCTAGCTTCTTTCATCATTCATATCAATATTAAATATAATTTAATTTAAGTTATAACCTCTTTTTGCAGCCAGAATGGTCGCCACTGTGATATCAATCACATCAATCACTGGGAATATGCATAGGAGAATATAAAATATATAAAGGAGGACATTTATGTCACTCACTTACTTCAATGACTCTACCAATCAAATGATTTATACTAGGAACAAAAGTAGTCATAGATCGATGACGCTTGTAATGTATTGTAGTATTATTATCCTTATTACGAAGTAGAAATGTATGGCAAATACTATATATAAGTAAACAGTAAAACTTGTCTATAAGGGACACTTTATGGGCCATCAAAGAATGATCACTAAAGACACATGCTTGTTTAACAAAAGCGATTTACCATAGTGAATAGCATTTGGGAGCACAGTGTGGTGTTATCTAAGAGAGCTCGACGTACGACCATCCTAAAGAACCATCGTCTGTGTCCCAAAAAAACAGATGTCAGTGAGAGACAGTTTGACTTAACTCATTTTTATGAAAGTGATTTTTATCTATAGTTATGCTAATTGAGGAACTGTAAGGCCAGACACCTTTCTGCGCTTTTATTGAAATAAAATATATAAGAAATACAAATTGTTAGTCTATAGACATGCAGTTATGTCTTGTATGCTGTAAGATGATTTAGTATCTACCTCTTTCTGAAAGCAGAAAAGATATTCGCACACTTGTGCATTTCCAGTGTTGCCATCCATCTTAAAAACACCTTTTCATATCTTGTCATATGAAGCTGTTTTCCTGATAAAGTAGCAGCGCACTTAGTGGTTGACCACTTCTTAGCCTGGAACTCCATTAGGAACATTTAGTTCCCTCTAACCAGCTAAATATTGTATCCAGCATTGAGTATTTGATGCTGTTTTGGTCTCTGCCCGATAATTTGCTATTGATCATTCCTACATCATTGATACGCTGACTACGTTTAGCATTTTTGATAGAATTGGAGCTGTGCACATCAGCTATACAATTTACCTGATTGTTCTTTTTATCTGTAATGTGGCACTATACATTCTTGGAATATCTGTGCAGCCAGCTCGCCACAGGTTTATGGAAGATGAATCAAATTGTGAAGTATGGTCACAGTATCACTGATCACCCATTCATTATGTACGTTTGTTCCTGGGTCCTTTGCATATTTCTTTAATGCACCAACTAAAACTGAATTTCTAGGCCATCTGATGTAGTGAATGAGGGTGCAACTGGGCTAAGCCGATATTTTCATGACTTCTCTCATGTCCAGTTTTCGTTTTTGCCCAATGATTGCTATGTGAAGAATTAGTTTCCAATCTGCTTTCCATTACCATTTCGCAATGATAAATTTGAACTTTGCCTTTGTTGGTTTGATTAATAACTCAATTCATGTTTTCTTTATAGGAGAATAGAAGTCTTTCTCTGCAGAAATAATGCGCTTGATAATAAATGATGTCACTGCCAGCTCACCTATCTCATCAGTGCGAATAGGTGTGTTGGTTGCTGTGTCATCAATTTCGAAGCCAGAGCTCACTATATTTATGCTACTTGGTGGTGCAAAGGGATATACACCACCGTCCATGCCAGTTTGAATAATTTTATCCATATCATGGTCATCTTGTTTCATTCAGAGAGGACTCAGATAATTATGAGTGGAATCATGCTCATCAATATTTTACCAGCCGTCTCATGGCATTTAAGAGCCACGCTGCCTCTAACATGCTCTAACAATATCCACCTATCAACAGCTCCCGTGTTTCAGCTGAATTTAACAATGCCACCTTTCACCATCATAGCCCTGTTTTCTTTTTCTACTACATAGTTACTTGGAACTTTGCCAAACTTGTAGGATGCAATGAGTTGAGCTCCAAATCTCCTGTTTACCAAATATTCATGCGCTGATGTAACTAAAATGGCTGATGGCACTACATTTGATATGGACAACTCCAACATTTGAGCATGGCAGATGCCTGCCATAGTTGTGTTGTCCAACTTATTCTGCAAATACCTAGCAGGTAGAGGTTCCAGTTGGCTGTCTGAATGATCTGATAAGATTGAGTAACAAATCGCACATATAGCAAAATGAGTTCCAAAATTTGAACATTGAAACTATCCGAATTGAGTAGATCTTGTAGTGAATCTTGAGAGAGATTTGTTCTCATTTTTTCAAGCATTTACTGTAGCTCATCTTTGTTTATATCATTCTGTGTAACAGTAATGTCTTTGAACTTTGGTGTTCTAGCCAGGAGATGATCATGAAAGCACAAAGTTCCATTCTGATCATTACTTTGTACAGAATTTTCAGAGAACTCATGCATTTATTGTAATGTTTAAAATTAAGGACATCATCAACAGGACCAGATACACCTATACTCGATTCTATGATGAGATCTCTCAAGCTCAGCAATTTCAAATTGTGTACCAATTACAGACGTAAAGATAATTATGATGTGAAAACCTCCCAATGTACAATAACCTTCAAAAGTAATTCTTTCTTCATACATAGTGTTTCCAACATTTGCAATATATTGCATAATCACAGACTACCAATATTAAATCAAGATTTAGTGCTTTGCAGATTTTATCACTTCTGCACAACATTGAGTAGATGACTGACATTTCGGTTGCTGACTGGGATGTGTTCTACTAAAGCTTTTTCGCAGATGACATCAGAGGTGTTATGGTTGAAACCTGAACTTGAGGCAACTATTTCTTCAGATGACAGAATTGAAATTCATATTACACTTGAAAACGCTGCAATATAAATGCAAAATTTCTGTCCTGCGAGTGTTGAAGTTCTTTAACATCAAGAACAGACGTTGTTGCTGTATCTGGAACTCGTGTAGGAGGAATCCGTTTTTCAGCATAGTAAGTCTGGATGTCACTTTGCCATGATTTAAAGCAGGACTGTTTTTTACGAGACATAGATAATTCGTCAGTCTTTGCTACCTCTAAAATGATTTTTGTTGCATTAGAAACCCACTAGTACCCTGGAAGTTGTTACTGCCAGTAAGGGTCTCTTCATTGATATTCGTGTTAGCAAATGCAATGGTAAGTGGCACACCTGGTGATAATGACTCCGGAACTACATTCTTTGCACTGTTTGCTTTCTCTACAATAGCAGTTACTGTTTCTCTGATGATTTCATTACATGCACCATGATGTGTTAAACATGCGTACAATGTCCGTGCTACATGTAACCTTCCTAACTGTCCAAGATAATACTAGGCTCTTTGGCCTAATAATCTTTCCATTTGATGCACACAATACAATCTCTTGTCCAAGACTCAGGACCCTTCTTTGCAGCACTTGGCAAACTGCTACTCTAATAGTCGCAATAACAATTTAGCTCTAGTTGTTGCAAACATAATTCATTCAAACAATACAGCAGTGGGGGTAATGTTAATTTTAGATTCGCATATATTATCAGCTTTTTGCAGCTACCCATTTGGTGATTATGTTTTTAGAACGTTCTCTCATACAGGTGTGCAGCCTTCAACTAGTGGTAGAGAAATATCATCCACAATCTGCCCTAAAACACTGCACTCAATCACCTCACCAGTATCAACATCTGTTGAATATATAATCTCTGATGTGAATATCTGATAATAACAATAAAAATTAGTAATCTTAAATTTAAATGTTTAGACCTTATTTAATAGTAGTTATATTAGTGATAACTGCCTCTTTTTATCCAGCTGAACCCAGATTATTGATGAACCCAATGGTTTCAATGATGAGCAAGCGTGAAATGGGCTTTGGTAGGGCTGGTGGGGTGGGTGGGGTAACTCTAGCAAATATGAATGCATTTTGATGAATGGGTGTGGGATGAATTTATATGTCCACTGCCAATGGGGTAAGAGGACAATGGGAAGCTATTTCTACCATATCTAGGGAGAAAATGATGAAATATTAAGCCTGTGTAGGCTTTGGTGTGAATATTATGTTGCCAATTTATGAGAAATGGTGGCCATTTTGAAATCAAGATGGTGGCCATAATGGAGATTTCTTGAAAGTGGCAACACATGATTTTGGACTCCTGTATGGATGCACCTTCAGGTTCAACCATAAAACTGACGTCACACAAGGTGTCCCACTGGGTCATATGCAGCCATCTAACTATACATCTCCTTGTAGCTGCATAAGTGTAGATACGCACGATAAAGCCAAGACAGTTGGCTTAGCCCAAGAGAATAAAATCATATTTGAAAAACACATGTATTACAGTAACTAAATGAGGACATATTGCTGCATATACACAATGAGAAACATGTTAAAGGCAAAATTATCATGTTCTTGCAGCAGCACGCATGGGGATGGGGCTTACATCTTAAAGCCAATGACATCTGTTGTAGCTGAGAAAAATGGTTTATGAGTTTGATAGACACATGTATCACATGTACCTAGGTTAACTGGGGAAAGGATATTGTAGCTGCATTTAATGGGGCATATAAATTAAAAACGAGAATACGTGTGACAGCTGATAGAGGAAAGATAAGTTGGGTAAACACCTGTAGTGCATTATGCGACAGATGATACATTGGTAGAGCTGTAGAAGCGGGGGCATATGCACTAAAGCTAAGAATGTTTGATGTACAGGTTGCTGGAAGAAGAAACATGTGTTTATTAAATACATGTCATAGAGTATTCGAATGAGAACAAGTGGTTGTAGCTGTACAAATGTGGATATGTATGCTGAAACCAAGATTTGTTGTTTAACACGTAGTTGGAATGAGAAAGCCATGTTTGCTAAACAAACGTTGTACAATAAGACACGATGTTGAAGCTGTATAGATTGGGATTTGCATGGTAAAACTATAAATGGCATGATCATATGTTCTACATTACCTAACCGAGGACAAGTTCTAAAGCCTAGGACATTCGTTGTAGTTGACAGGAGAAAGGGGCTATGTGTTAGATAAAACACATGTATTACAGTACCTAGCCTAACTGAGGACATGTTGTTGTAGCTGCATGAATGGGGACATTCATAGTAAAGTCCTGATTACTGGAATAATAAGCCGAATACATTATAGACCATTTATGTAGCATGTGTACAGGCAGTGGTCATTGGATGTTTATTTCATAGTCTAACCCCTGTCTGATCCAGCAGCTAGCAATTGTCCAATAATCGACTGTTGTAGATTTCTGATGTCAATTCTGACACATGTGTGCATGGCAGTTGGACAAAGACACCTGGGACTTAATCAGTGATAGCCAGCATTCTGCAAACGCTTCAAAGCTTCAAAGACAGATTACTTACTGAATATTTGTATAATATGCCCGTTTCATTCTTTATCAAAACACACTGCACTTTCTAGCGATTTTAGTGAAAGATTCATATAATTGGAGAAAGCGATATAAGAAATATCGTCGATTATATTTACCAAGCGAACAATCATTACACAGACATCAGCAATTTTGGTTACATTAGCAGACGATTTTGACCACTTTGGTGTACATTCGCAGAGCATGCGCATAGTGGAAGCTGGCAGATATTAACCTTTATTTCATACTCTGATCATATATGCCTGGATACAGTACTTTTTAACCGGTCAAATATCATTATTGACAAGGCAAATACTGAGGGCAAATATAGAGCCATATTCCACCCAAGGGAGAAAATTTTAATGTATAATTTATAATTGCATCTACCGGCCTGCTTCAAACACCTGACTGAGGACAACTAGCTGTAGCTGCATAAATGGGGACATGCTTGTTAAAATCAAAGCTAGTTGTTGTAGCTGAGAGAGGGAAGGGTTTTTGTGTTAGATAAATATATGTGCTACAGTACCTATGCTATTTAATGACAAGTAGTTGTAGCTGCATAAATGGGGACATGCATATAAAAAGCAAAAATATATGTTTTAACTAAGAGAGGAAATACATTAGTGATTCATAAATGCGTCTAATGCAGTATCTAAATGAGGACAAATTGTTGTAACTGTATCGAGAAAGGTGTCTAAACCCAAGACTGGTTGATGGAGCTGAGGCACGAAAGTCATGTTGCACAGTACATATGTTAGCTTAGCTAAACTTGCAGCTTTATAGGTAGGACCATGCAAGGAGACAGGCATGTTTATGCCAAGAATGGTTCATGTACAGTAGCTAGGAAATGACATAAATGTATGAGAAAACCTGTGACCTTCATAGCTGAAGAAAAACGTATTGAGATACAAAGTAGGAATAATAATAAATTATGAGATGTTAATATAGTAATAAAAGAGATTATTTCATGTTTTAATTTAGTATTAATCTGATGAAAGATAGACTCGCTTATACAGGATGTGGCAATTTAGTTATGAAAACTTTATTTATATGTAAAACACGAAAAGAAATGTAGAAGGAAAATGTGTTCTCCGGCTGATGGCATGCCTATAATGCAATTGAAATAAAACAAACCCCATCCACTTTTAATTGTCGTGTGTATATCGAAATCAAATTCCTGAAAAAGATGGTAAACAATTTCCACGTTAATGCTCAAAAACTGATTTTGAATGGACAGATTAGTGAACAAACAAAATCTGTGAGTCAATCCTCACCCCGATCATGGCCACTCTCCTTCATAACCCACACCCGTGGTTATGAGTAGCCGGGTGATACAAAATGAGCACAAGAGAATACAGCGAGTGAGTTGGTGTTTTGAAAATCACAGTCGTCTCCTAATACAAACCCTTTTCTGTTAAAGAAACAAGCATTCTGTAAGTATTGCTTTGCAATACATGCCCCCACCTTGTGATATAAATCTTCAGTCTAAAACTCCATTAAAAGTTGACCGAAGCTGCTGAAACTCAAACTTGATCTGTAACTTCTTATAACAAGTTTCAGTTGAATATGTTGGAGCATCTTGGAACTGATATTTTTCATATTTCATAAGTCAAAAAGGGGGATAAGGCTATCAAATTGTGACGAAAACTTGTGAAATGTGAACTTGATCTGTAACTATTAATACTAGGGCAATGTACCAAGTTTCACTTGAATATGTTGAAGCATCTCAATGTGACAAAAAGGAATGGCGAGGGTTTGCAATCAATGATTGCTCTTGTTTTGGGACTATGTAAGTGTCCTTTATGTGGAGGTGTCCTTTATATAGAGGTGTCCTTAAGAGAACGTTTGACTGTAACTGTGTAATTATTTCAAAGGTAGTATTATTGAATCTGGTGTGTATACTTAAAATATTTAAGCCCACAAGTCATATAGATTCTAACTGTTGTTATAGTTAGCAGTAAGTGTGCACATAATCTCCTCCATAAACAATTAAGATGTAAGACACTGGAGATTATTGTTCACTAAAACACCAGTAACTTGAATAGCGAGAGGGTGGAATTCAATAAGGTGATTTAGCTAGACGTGGTTTAGGGAGTTAAACCTGGTCTAGCTATTATTAGGTTTAAACATGCATTAAAACCTAGTTCAAATATCGCTTTAAGATATAAAAAACAAATTAAAAAAAATAAAATAAAAAACACCCCCATTGTTTAACGTACACGTAAGTAATATAATTATAAATGCCTATAAACCTAAATCTATTCAATGTGACCTATAGCTATCTGTTAAAAGAGTTACAAATTTTAAACCCGGTACCAAAATAGGTAATAAATCTGCTAACAAAATAAACCGATTGGCATAAGGTGGTTTAAAACATTAACAGGGTAACACATATTGTGAAAATTTAAACCACGTAGGGGTAGGGCCTAGTTTAGGACTCGAGTTTAAATCACATCGCTGAGAAAATGATGGAAGCATTGAGAGTTGTTCATAATTTACCTGTTGCTAGATGGGCGATTCGGCGAGAGTAAATTTTGTGAGTTACCCTCTCCCCACTGAATGTGATGGATCTATGTCTGTCAGTCTGTCTGGTTGTCTCTCCACATCTTTGTCTCAGAAACAAAATGGTTGATATGGCAACCCAGAGTTCTGAAACGTTGGTTGTGATTCAGATTTTCGGAATCTGTATTCAGATCATATGGATTTTCGGAAACTATTGAGCCTAGGCATATTTGCCTCAATAAAACAATGATGCAAGTAAGTGTGGGCGGTATTGGAAAAACTGATAGCGGTTATGATATGAACTTCTATGCCGTTATAACCATCATACCGGTATTAGGTCAGTGGTGGGTAGAGTATATCTGGGTTGGCACTTTACAGCTAATGTATCTTTCAGAAATACATCTTTAACAACAAAGTTAAATGAATGTAGTTACTGTTCAGATAATGACATGATGGATGAAATATTAATTGAAAATACGTTAACAGTTACCTGATTTTTTGTGAATAACAGCCAGACAATAGACTAAGTTCAGACCTTGAAGAAATGTTGAAAATTTTTGAAAATCATATTTCTCATGGTGGAGGATGAATGTAATAATGGTATAGAAGTATCCTGTGAAGTTTCATTGTGATTGGATAACCTCTTGATGCATTAAATATCACTTGAAAAAGCTTAACCTTTTGAATGAAAACCTTGAAGTTGAGGGTTTGCTCACAGAGGAATGGAGGGATGGACATATGGACTAACAAAGGATCCTATGGTGTAGGATGGATGTAATGATGGTGTAGAAGCATCCTGTAAAGTTTCATTGTGATCGGATAACCCCTTGATGAATTAAATATCAATTGAAAAAGCATAACATTTTGAGGGTTTGGTCATGGAGGGAAATGGAACGGAGGAACGGACTAACAAATGCTCATATACAGCCACTCACTGATTGCTGTCACAGCTAATAGTAATTGCAAAAGATGAAAACGTTTTATAAAATCAATACTTTATTTATATTTATTTCCCTAGCACGTGGAGACAGCACTAAGCATGTTTAATCCTTTGACCCACATATTTCTTCAAGAATATTTCAGTTTCTCATGAAATGTCCCTTTATACACCAAGAGAAACATATTCCTGAACATTTATCACTGGGGTGACTCGCTCAGTTATCGAGCCAGTCATTCCTATGGTAAATTTTCAAAATTATCTTCTTTTGGTCTACAAATTGGCAATTAATAAGACCACTCCAAATGCCACATTGGCCAACAGGGTGTGTTAAGCGGCTATTAATCATTTTATTTCAACAATAATATCAACGCAGATATCAATAATATCAGCATAAATTTTAACCCTTAAACAAATGCATCTCATTTAATTAACCCTTTAACACTCCTCTCTCCCTCCCTCCCTCCCTCCCTTTAATATTGCTTTGAAAGTCTGCACACGTACATATGTATCTAATACGTTCTAATCCAATTTGGCTCAAATTCCAGCACAACCAAGAGGCTAAAATCGGTTAATGTAGACAGGCCTGTTGTATATGATGGTTTTCTCTGGTGGCCACGTCATCAACGACAAATCGGATCTAAAATCGGCTAATGTAAATGAGCCAAAACAGGTACGTGGCTTGTTTGCGGGCATATACAGGCATACAGATTGCTATTTCGAAAATAATTAGATTGGACAATTGTATTGTCATATAGAGCAACAGTTTCAGGCAAATTAGTATTTTAAATATTCAACAAATTGTTTCTTACATCGCATTTAATTCTTCCTATCTAGTCACTCAGGTTCGATAAGTTAAAGACCAAATACCTGAACATGATTTAATCGTGGTGTATGGCTGGTTTAAACCACAGTTTAAACTTGGTCTGGATGTTACCAGGTGTAAACTCGCTTGTTGAATGTGGACTGGGTTTAAGAATAAACCAGGTAACAAATCTTTTATTACTCGGTTGAAGTAACACACACACACACACACCTCAACACACACATGCATGCCTGTATGCAGGCATGCATGTGTGCACCCCTCAAACGCATACCAGCAGCATAACTCTGTATAGCTATTTGGAATGAAAAAATATCCACTTGTACTCATGTATTTATCCGGTTTATCAGACTTGGTATTCATAGGGATATTTTGAGGGTCTTGGGGAATGAACGTTTGCAGGCCAAGAGAAGGCTATTTTTAACAAATTTACCGTTGGAATGACTGGGTAGATAACTGAGTCCGTCATTTCAGTGGTAAACTTTTAAAGATAGCCTTCTCTTGGGCTGCAAATTGGCATTGAATAGGTAAATATTGTGTATATTATTATGTTGCTGAAAGATGTTACAGTACAGCTAAGAAATAACTTTAAATTTGCAAGACAAATAATAGCGTTATAGTCCAGCCCCTATTATTGACTCATAGTCACAAGTTCTGGATCATCGTGTGCATGGCATATCCATGATTTCAATTATAGAGACATTACTCGATTTGACAAAAAATTATCAAATCGTCAAAAGCTTAGCCCATAAATTATTAGATTATAGGCTTATAGCGCTTCAATGTTGAACGTTGAAATAAAAACGCTGCTCACCCAAAATTTTTGTTTGTTTTTACCCTTTAGTCAGCTGCAGATGTTTTTAAAATGATATGGTTTAAGCTTGCTTTTACATAGGATGCCAGGAGCCATGTGATTTAATGAGGGGACGGAGCTTCGCGATTGAATGAGTTTCCAGGGAAAGAGTCCAGACATGTAGCCTGTTAATCATCCTTAATTACACTCATTAACCCTTGTCAATCATTACGCTAATTACCTTTAAGCTCACCTCATATGATGCCAGGAGGCATGTGATTTAAAGAGGGGGGGGGGGCTGGGCTTCACGTTTGAATGAGTTCCAGAGTCAGGAACGGATGAGGCCAGACATGTAGCCTGTCAGTCATCCTTAATTACCCTCATTAACACCTATCAATCATTATGCTAATTACACTTAAACTCTCCTCATTGGATGACAGGAGATATAACAAGGTGGGTGGGGTGCTTATGACTACCCTCTACATCTAACATGCAATCAAAACTGGGGAGGAGTGTTTCCATTTTTTCACACCTGTTCAAAAGTCGGTGGAGATCAAAGGAAAAGAAAGGTGTCAAAATCAATCATCATGACGTCCTCGATACCTAATTAGCATAACAAAGGAAAATATAGTGTGACAAAATGGAACCAGCTTACCCCACCTCTACTTGCATTAATCGGTGTTGGTCGAAATCCAGTCTTCATTTCATTTTATTTATTACACCCAGGCTTTTACAGGTATGTGGGGAACATATATACATATCTACATGTGAACAGACATAATACGAGCATAATACGGTACCACAACCACAACTACTACATTATATTATCATAATAATAACAACAACAACAACAACAACAACAACAACAACAACAACAATTATTATTATTATTATTATTATTATTATTATTATTATTATTATTATTATCATCATCATCATCATCATCATCATCATCATCACCACCACCACCATCATCATCATCATCATCAGTACCATTATTATTATCATTATTATCATCATTATCATCATTATCAGCATTATCAGCATTATCATCATTATCATTATTATCACTATTATTATCATTATCATTCTTATTATACAATAGTTATTATTGAGGGTAGGGGTTGGGGTTGGGGTGGGCTTGATGTCGGACATTAAATGCTCAGATATGCAATGCTCATTATAATAATATCTGTATATTATATATCTGTTCGCCACATCGTGTCCTGTACGCGCCCACCCACATCCCCACTCAGCGACAAGTCACTTACTCGGCCATCGACGTCATGCTGGGTGGCTTCTCGTCGTTCTCGTCATGGTGGCATCCGGAAACAATGTGACAATTCGATTCGCGAGAGCGACCCACCCCACCCCCTTCCTGCGACCATAAAAGCAATTAAAATAATTTAGTTAAACATCGACATATGAACATAATCTTTATCCGCATTTGTTCAGCAGTATTCCCTATATATTCACCATTAGTCACTCTACCCTTCCCTGTCATCACGTTTTCTCATTAAAGTTTACAGTACACTAAATGAGTGAAGGAGATACGCTGCAGGAATTAGTAACATCCCGCGGTGGGTGGGAGTGAGTGGCGCGGGGTGGGGGTGGGGCGGTAAACAGGAACACGTGTTGTAGTGTGTATGTGACCCTTAGTTAGT
Organism: Chaetoderma sp. LZ-2023a; assembly: GCA_034401795.1. NCBI lineage: Eukaryota > Metazoa > Mollusca > Caudofoveata > Chaetodermatida > Chaetodermatidae > Chaetoderma > Chaetoderma sp. LZ-2023a. Next base: position 49,313,915 of record CM067372.1, read on the forward strand.
CGTTGTGATCTAATCATGAATCGGTAGATATAATGGTGAACACCTGAAATGGTAGTGCTAGAAATAAAAAAATAAAGCGCAAAATTGTGCGTTATATGGTTGAGAAGACATCACCATCCTCATTCATGACGTCATGAATAAATTAACCTGCATAATTTCTGTAAAAGGACCAAAGCTGGATGAGTAGCTTGAGGTTAAATGGCATAGAATAATTATAGTGCAAACAAAGATGATATACGTGTATGTCCTGTGTTAATTTTGACACCATTCGCTTCGTGGCTTGGAAATACATTTTGCAATAATATTGGTGTAGACGTTCAGGATTAAAACTTCTTCATAATGATGATGATATTATCAAGAAAAAGGTCGTGCGGCTTCCCTTGTCAAACATTTCACGCTGCCCATTGTCGACTAATACAATTGTTTGGGCTACTCTATGTGACTACATGCCAAATTACGAAACTAATAATTGTTCACGTTTGCGGGCGTTACATCCATTTTATGGGCATTTGTGGGTATGTAGCTATGTATGAAAGATTGCGGCCCACCAGATAATGCTGATTATATGTCTAGTGTGTATTTTCAGAAATAGTATCTAGGTTAATTTATTCATGACATCATAATTAGGCCATGGGTGACGATGGTTATATATGATGAATGGACTTTTAGTTACACCCGCTCATTTCTAACTAAGCTGCGTCCGTGCTTTGCCCGTGTTGTGATCGATCGAACCAGTAATTCCCAGAATACCAATATAAAGCTAACTATAGAGGTAATCCGCTGAATATTTTGAAACTAATTTGATTGAGTACCAAGTCAAATAAGTTTTAAATATCAAACAGAATGGTAAATAAATAGTAAGAACATACAATTCGCACACACGACGGACCGTTAAAAGTTCATGGCGGACTTATAGCTACGCCATTCATTACGCGTTTTGATTGCAAAGTCAGCATACGCGTGGCGTAGTTCATTATGACATCATATACTTGAGTGACAGCTTGGATTCATCAAGTGTAGTTGGCTCCTGAGGCATATCGGCCTAGTGTCCAGTGATTGTGTTACCCTATCATTTTCACAGCCCTTGGTGAACGGTTGTGATAGACTTGTCTTTATGGAAATAATAATCAGTTAATCACACGATTCAAGTGTGTCCGCTTTTAAGACTATTTGATGAAGCACATTTTGTTGTGAAAGTGAATCAAAAGCTAATCTTAAGATATATCCTTCGTGAGCGCGTAGGCATCCGGGCTAATATTAGGCCAGTACCGGGCCATATTAGTCTTGTATTGGTTCAGTACCGGCCCAGTAACCTGCGTTATCAGGAACGTTTCGATGTTTAGATGGTGTCACAATAATCGGCGTGATTAGTCCTTACGAGCTAAATATAGTTTCGAACGCAAGTATTTGAGCGGAGTCTTTGTCCCGTGGCGCACCTATTGGTCAACGGCGATCGGACTGGTCAATTCAGATATTGGGAAGTAGCACCAGCGCTTGCACTGCTAGAAACCGATACACCCATTTCGAAGAAATAAGTTGCTGACATAGCTTTGAAGCAGACATACTCGCACCAGCACCCGCACTCGTACCCACACTCGCAGCACCAGCAACAGCAGCAACAATCGCAGCAGCAGCAGCAGCAGTAGTAGTAGTAGTAGTAGTAGTAGTAGTAGTAGTAGTAGTAGTAGCAGCAGCAGCAGCAGCAGCAGCAGCAGCAGCAGCAGCAGCAGCAGCATCATCATCATCATCATCATCATCAGCAGCAGCAGCAGCAGCAGCAGCAACAACAACAACAATCGCAGGAGAACAGCAGCAGCGGCAGCAGCAGCAAAAGTAGTAGTAGTAGTAGTAGTAGCAGCAGCAGCAGCAGCAGCAGCAGCAGCATCATCATCATCATCATCATCATCAGCAGTAGCAGCAGCAGCAGCAGCAGCAGCAGCAGCAGCAGCAGCAGTAGTAGTAGTAGTAGTAGTAGTAGTAGAAGCAGTAACAGTAGCAGAAGTAGTGGCAGCAGCAGCGGCGGCGTTAGCAGTGAATGCAGCGGCGGCCCGCATCAGTAGAAGTAATACCACCATCATTTGATATGTAGGCATACACAGTTATTGACAGGTGTAATTAGTGCAAATCTTCGGCACACTCACAAACAATTTTCCACCTTGCTGAGCACACTTTAATAGGCTTGGTAGCTTATAGACCCATAAGCTGGTGCTTAATCCAGGCACAAATGAAATTAATTATGGCTACAGCACACGGATAAATCCGTGTTTTGGCTCATACCGTCTGCCAGGCGGATCGATTTAGCTCGAAAGCAGATAATAAAATGAATCTAATTTATTAATCAATGTAATCAGGGTATAAGTATTATAGTAAGGGTCTAGCATAGCATGTTTGTGACACTCGACTCTAATGCTTTGTAAATTAATCTCCTGCATCATTAGGCCTTTGGACCTTAAATTGCCATATTATAAACACAGAGAACTGGGCAAGTGGTCGATTAACACAATGTATTCTTATGAAGAACTAGTTATCACTGGTGTAGGACGGAGTATGTGATTGCCTGCTGGATGGACTATTTACTATTGCTCTAGAACCGAATCATTGAACAAACAGCAATCAGCACACACCGTTCCTGGTGCTCCACACTCATCCAAACCAATGCTTGTTCACCACTGTAATATTAATGGGGCACAATTCTGTTTCTAAAAGTGATCGACATTGGTAGATAAACAAGATTATTTCAGGAAATTGGCAAACATACCGTACAGTCTCACTGTGGTCATTCTATCGGTATTGGACACCGGTCATTGCTGAGGTGCATCAATGCACGCTCGGCCATTATTTACCCTAATATAGCCGATATTGATCAGGTATCATCCGGAGGCCGATGATCGAATAAGAAGAAACCATGCACGTTGGCCACGCTTATTGGCGGAGCTTACTCGATGTTTAAGCATTTGCTGTTGTCATGTTGATACAGTGTTGATGCAATGTTTTTGCGTGTTGATACATTGTTAATGTAGGTTCTGTTACAATGTGCACGTTGTCTTAATGTACATGTAGCCGGAGGGGCGGCGAGAGTGGTCTTGCGGCAACAGCGATCGCCGGCGAGCCGCTCCGACGCGAAGCTCGGTGACCTCTCCCTCCGCCCCCACCCCATCGCCTCTTTATCAAGGGCATCTTTGATCTACGAATCCATAGCTTCTAGAAGGACTGGAAAGCTTGACGCAGCGTGCAGAAATGTCAGCAGTACTGCAAAGCAGTGAGCCCAGGATTTTACCTTTCCTCCATGGTTCGCCGCCACGAAGTGGATCGTCATTTTCTATAGTTTCATGCTTTTTAGATAGGCATATGTTAGTGAACTCTGTTTTGGATTCCATTCATAAAGAGATTCTCAATTTTTAGTTTGCTTGCAGCTATTGGGAGAAGTTCGTCAATGGGTTTCTTTTCCTCGTCTATGTAGTCCACATCGTCGGCATATTCCATCTCTAGCTGCATGCCCAGTATTGACACTGGGGGGTTTGGTCTTGTGGAACTTTCCCGCACAGGCTTCAATGCGGCAGCAAGGTAGCAGGTGAAAAACACCAGAGATAGACAATCTCCCTGTGGGGAGCCGATTGATGTCTCAAACTCTACAGACTTCGCTGACTTGACTCGTACTCTAAGCTTGTTGTCTGCAAGCAGTACTCTCACTAGTCGTAGCTCATCTTCATTGCAACTGTCCTGGCGTAGTACATCTAGGATCTTTGAGCGTTTAATTGTGTCGAAGGCTGGCTTCCTCAGTCGACCTGTAGCTTGGTCTTTATATGTAGTCAAAGAAATCATTTTTCAAACAAATAATCACTTGGTCATTCTGAACCAAAGCAGACTGCCAAAGTAATGCAGAAAATGTGTAATAGAAACTAAACTTCACGAAGCCATTCACTCCATATGACATCCTCTTTGTAGATCTGAAATGGCAAGTGTTGGAGGGCCTATCAATTTCTAATGTGCTGAAATATTCAAAATGTATAGCAGTTACTGTGAGATGGCAATAATTCCTAATTAAAACGTCACTGAGATGCTTTCCATCCATTCGAACGGGTGATATTTGGACAATGACAGAGATTTTGAAATTCAATATGGCCGATATGTTTCGTATATTATTTCCCATCATATTACCCCAATCGTAAATGCAACAATAATTATGCCAGAGAATATATCACATATGCCTTGATGTCGTGTATTTAGATAAATAACCGGCACACATGGCAATCGAAGCCACTCAATGGTGGCTTCTGTTTAGTAGATAGAAAATATGATATTAAGTGGTTTTATACATGTGTGATGTTCTAAGAAGACTTCCTGAGAGCTACAGCTACTATGCCCAAGAATGTATATAAGGTACGCACGCTGGCATGCTATTAGAATAAAATATTGCTGAACTAATAATGACATAAAACCGATCTGGCATTCAAATTCATCCTTGTGTTAACTCACCAGCAGGATTAAAATCACTAATGATGATGATACCGTTAATGGCAATATCACCTCGGGCTTCCCCAGACAAGATATGATAAACAATCTTCGATACAGCTATATGCTATAAGTATGTTCAGAGAAATCATGATGTCGAGCAACTCCGTACATACTAGTTACTGACACCATAATGCTATAATATCAAAGGTGATTTTAAAATACCCCACCGCGTGTCTGATTAAACTGGCGGATACCGCCATCGATAAGTGGGATTATAGGATTATGGGAATATATGGTGGTGGTGGTGGTGGTGGTGGTGGTGGTGGTGTGGTAGCAATGTCTCTCAACATTCGATATAGCAGGCACATATTACAGTCTACGTATACTGATGTATAGGTTTCATACTCTAGTGCCATTTTACCAAAATGTCGATAGCAATTTTCTACGTACTCGCTCATTTTGAAAGCTTGTCATCGAAATCACAACAGACGCTACATTTTCGTTTCCTGAGGTCACTGGGGTCCCTACACAACATTATTCTTTTGTCGCTGACGGAAAGAAAAATGACAGGTTGGCAGCACTTTGAACTTCTTACTGGTGAATTTATGTCCATGATTATCAGGAAATGAGCTAATGGGGCCGCACCAAAAGATGCTGCTGACTTACTTATAGCAGTGTACGCGTGTGTGCTTGAACCTGAGATTATTATAAATAAATATCAACAAGTAGGCCTACAGCCCACTATGGCAGAAGCGACAACCTTAGTAAGCTCGGATGAGTGCCCGTCAAAGCAGTGGTTACTTAATACAAGTCAAGAAGAAAGATGCATCTGCTAGCGAACCACCATTTGTCCACCATCTGTACGAACTTAAAAGTAGTTATGCGCGTGCGTGCGTGCGTGCGCGCGCGCGTGCGTGTTTGCGTGCGTGCGTGTTCAGCTGTGTTCTGCGTCAGTTCGAAATAGATCCAGTCAATTTCCGCTCAAGTCTGAACAAGAAATGTACTTGGCTACTTATTGCTGCGGCCACCAGTTGTCATGTATAGATTACCAACGCCCTAGTTAATAGGATAATTGACGAGTTTGTTATCAAGCATAGCTTCCAGCGATTTAATTTAAACAAACAAGCAAACAAGTACAGGTTAATAACTTGTAAAGCTAGTTAGACACGCCTACTAAAATGGGGTTATCCGATCTGTCATTCAAGTATATATCAAGAGTATGGCACGTATTAGCTGACGCTACAATCAAATGACAATTTAATAACCATTCTGTTGAATAGTTTGAAATTAACTTGACTCAGAGCTATTGCATACGCAGCAACAGCTACAAGTCATACTAGTTTCAAAATATTCAACAGGTTAAATTGCCCTGAAATTGAGATTCTTGTAATTCAAGGGTTAAAGTGTTAAAATCGAATGTGCGTAAAAAGTGGGCGGAGCATAGCTAGAACTGGACTAACACTGATGGTATTAGTAATAAATTTCATGAACTTGAAGCCCTTGTAGAAACTCCAACCAGCCGCTATATGCATAACAGAAGTACTCCCAAAGAAATTACAGACACCTATCAAACTTAGTGAGCTACAGCTGCAGGAATAGGATGAATTTACATATGATTAGCCTCTCAGAGGATTCATTTACACATGATTAGCCTCTCAGAGGATTCATTTACATATGATTAGCCTCTCAGAGGATTCATTTACATATGATTAGCCTCTCAGAGGATTCATTTACATATGATTAGCCTCTCAGGGGATTCATTTACATATGATTAGCCTCTCAGAGGATTCATTTACATATGATTAGCCTCTCAGAGGATTCATTTACATATGATTAGCCTCTCAGAGGATTCATTTACATATGATTAGCCTCTCAGAGGATTCATTTACATATGATTAGCCTCTCAGGGGATTCATTTACATATGATTAGCCTCTCAGAGGATTTATTTACATATGATTAGCCTCTCAGAGGATTCATTTACATATGATTAGCCTCTCAGAGGATTCATTTACATATGATTAGCCTCTCAGAGGATTCATTTACATATGATTAGCCTCTCAGAGGATTTATTTACATATGATTAGCCTCTCAGAGGATTCATTTACATATGATTAGCCTCTCAGAGGATTCATTTACATATGATTAGCCTCTCAGAGGATTCATTTACATATGATTAGCCTCTAAGAGGATTCATTTACATATGATTAGCCTCTCAGAGGATTCATTTACATATGATTAGCCTCTCAGAGGATTCATTTACATATGATTAGCGTCTCAGAGGATTCATTTACATATGATTAGCCTCTCAGAGGAGTTATTTACATATGATTAGTCTCTCAGAGGAGTTATTATTTGTACTTATAAATCCCTTAATGCACAGATATGCAACTCACTGAATCATACACCTTTTAATGAATCTGTATTGTGCAGCTGGAATACTGAAAGCAGAGAGAAGGTACTATTAGGCTGTGTCTACAGAAGTCAAAGCTCAGAAAATGAAAACAATGAACATTTACTTCAACTGCTCAAGAAAATTTACATGGAAAAGGCAAAGCACATTATAGTAACGGGAGAGTTTAACTTCCCACATATAGATTGGGCAAATGGCGTGGGTCATGGGGCGTTTAGCGAAGCATTTTATCTGTACTTCAGGACAATTTCCTACAACAAATGGTTCACGACACTACCCGCCACAGAAAAAATAAAAAATAAAACACACTGGATCTTGTACTAACTAACAATACTGACATAATCTCTGAAATAGAGCATGAAGCACCTCTAGGGATGAGCGATCATGACATTCTGAAAGTTCACATACACCCACAACTTCTCAAAGACACTACAGATCAGGAAATGGCCAAGCCACTTCTAAACAAAGGAAACTATGAAAGAATGAGAAAGGCGTTTAGTCAGGTGGAGTGGAGGGTAATGAATGATTTAAATACACAAGAAACAAGTGATTTCCTATACGAAAACCTCAAAGATACGATTACTAAAAACATTCCTATGGCATAACCCCCAAGGAATTCTTAAAGGAAAAAACACATTTGGATAGACAAAACCGTACATGTAATGATCAAAGATAAAAGTAATGCTTACAAAAAATTCAAGAAAACTAATGGAAATAATGACTACAGATTATACCAACAAACAAGAAATGCACTAATTACAAAGATACGACAAACCAGACGTGAATTCGAAAAGAACCTGGCCATAGAAACTGCTACAAACCCCAAGCCCTTCTGGAATTACGTTGAAAAGTAGAACAACCCTGAGAGAAAACATTGGTAATCTGAAAGACGCAACAAGTGATAGAATAGCCGCAACTGATGCAGATAAGGAAACTATATTGAATAACTTTTTCTCAAGTGTTTTACAAAGGAGACCCTAGATGATATACCCGAGATTTCACCTAGGAACGACGGCAAATCCTTGGCAGATATTTTGATTACTCCTCAAGCTGTAGAAAAGAAACTTAGGAATTTATATACAAACAAAAGCAAAGGACCAGATGACATACATCCTAAAGTTCTGTCTGAAACAGCCAAAGAACTTAATCTACCGGTGAGCCTTCTATTTAACAAATCCTTGGAGGAAGGAGTAATCCCAGAGATATTGGGAACTGCAGATGTAACCTGCATCTATAAGAAAGGTCCTAAAAGTGACCCAGGAAACAATCGACCAGTTAGTTCAACGTGCATACTATGTAAAGTCCTAGAATCATTTGTACGAGATGCTATCATGGATCACATAGAACAATACAACCTGCCATCAACATGCCAGCATGGATTTAGGCCCAACAGATCTTGTAAGACCCAGTTACTGGAATATCTGGAAATAGTTACCCAACTGCTAGACATTAGTGAGCCAGTGGGCGTAACCTATTTAGACTTCAAGAAAGAATTCGGCGCTGTGCCACATAGAGGACTACTTAAAAAACTGATAGCATAAGGCATTGGAAATAAAATAACAAATTGTACAGACGGTTTTCTAAGCAACAGGAAACAACGGGTTCAATAAGCATAACACAGTCAGATTATAAGAACGTAACTAGTAGTGTTCCACAAGGCAGTGTTTTTGGACCTGCCTTGTTTGTACTTTTCATAAATGACCTACCAGACACTATCGAATGCATCTGCAAAATCTTTGCAGACGACACAAAATTAATCGGAAATCCACAAACATCTGACATCCAGCGGAATATTGAGATAACTTGCAAGTGGGTGGTAGACTTGCAACTTCGTTTTAATTCAACGAAGATTCATATACTCCATCTAGGTAGCATATTCGGCGTAATAAAGCAAACCTTCTGCTTCATAGATACTACTACTTTCTTGCTCCTATATAAAACACTTGTTAAACCGGTACTGGAATATTGCAACGCTTTATGGTCACCACCATCTCATTAGGTAATCAAAAGAGATAGAGAACATATAGCGGCGGGACACTAAAATGGTTCAAGTGATTAAGACCCTCAGCTATAAAAACAGACTGAGAGCGCTCACTCAACCTCTTCTCATTGAAATACAGGAGAACTCGAGGAGACCTTACAGAAGCATACACGTTCATGCATAATATCTACAACGTTGACCAGTTAAACCTCTTTGAAATACCCACTACAGACGTAGCACGTGGTCACAGCTACACAATGAGAATAGATCGATGTAAAATGAATAGGGGAAAATACTTCTTTAGCAAACGAGTTCCACCAATATGGAATTTCACTACTAGCACAGATAGCAGAATCCAAGGATCTAAACGATTTCAAATGCAGTTTGGACGAACATCTTTCACATAGTAAGTATTACTATGACTATACGTGGAGAAAGGATGTGGGTAAGCTGATCTTAGGCGTAGGCGGCATACCGCAGCTCACGCCGGGTCAGTGATCTGCTTCTGTAAGCGGCATAACGCAGCTGGCGGTTGCAGGTCTTACACACATCCTCGAATACAGCAAAGATGATTATGCGTGGTAACAACTAGGCTGGGATGGAAACTGCACGAATTTTCCTAAATTTTATACATAACATGCAAACAGCACAGAGACTACTGGAATTGATGTGGAACCACACAAGTCCACAAATCTGATGTATGCTTTGTAAGTATACCCAATCCAGAATTTTTGCACTCAAAATTTGCTATGGAAACACCATTGACTAAATGAGAGCTGTAGTATTGGGTCTACAATTGCATCAGTCTGCGACTCAGAATATATATCATTAAGCATCGCAAAGTATTTGTGTTGTTAGTAACAGCCCGGACTAACAAATGCCTTAGTCTTAAGTCCTATGATATGATGGTAGGGAATCACATATGCTAGTGGCCATCACGGTAGCAGTTCTATATTCCTGACACACCAATCACCTGATGTTCGTGATTGAATTTAATATTCTCATAAACCAATAATTTAACGTACTTTATGGAAAATGCAATATTGCCTTTGACTCGTCAGTTCACGGACATTGTATTAGTGAGATTCTCCGTTTTGGAATAAATCATTACTTTGCATCAGCTCGAACCTATTTAATATTAACATAACATTATGAACTTTATTTAACAGATAGGATTTATTTTTTATTAAAATGACATTTAATGCACGTTTCATTATTTTAGAGTAAAGGTTCCATCGTTAGGAATCCCTATCTACTAGGCCTATAGCCGTATAACCTATCTTAGTAGGTCTACTGCTATGTGTCTAAGAGCGTGTTGTAATTTCATGCATCAATACAGTCAGGTTTATAATAGATCTCAATCCACTTTAACACTTTGAGCACTGAATTCCCAACCCCCCAATCGTAAGGTAACTATACTAGTAAGCTGTTGAATAATTTGAAAACGATTTAACTCTCAGCTGTTTCAGCCTATGGTAGCAATAGCTCCCAGTTAAATTACTTTGAAAATATTCAACCGAATGTTTTTTAAATTGTATATTCATCAAAAACATACAATTCAGACACTTTCCACTTCCGTAACGGATCTTCTTCTGCTTGTAACAACAGATTACAAATGACGTATTTTGATTATGACATCAGAAGCTTGAGTGATCCCTCAATGAACCGTTCCACTTTTAGTTATGCCCCGCCCACCTCTAGCCAAGCTCCACGCACAATTCGCCTGTGTTGGGATCGATCGATCTGTGAACTCCCTAATATAGTATGCGTTTAAGATGGATTAAATCGAGTCATTCATGACCTAATGATTATGACGTCATCCTACAGGTCACGTAGTTGTCTATGACGTCATATGGCGGATGGATAAACTGGAAAGGTCTACTACGTTACATTGTGCAAACTCATCGGTTCTTTCAGCACGTATTTGTGTTGGGCGATGTGTTTCCGGGGACACGCTCCTAAGGTGTCGGTCATTGACAGATGTATCTATTTCCTAGTCTTCTGGGAATGTTTATGATTGGATAATAAAAGACATAAAATATTGAACCATACTGTATTTGGAGGATCTGTCAAAACGTGTTTATTGGTAGGAACTCTGCGGCACCAGTCATTAAGGCTCAACCCTTTAACACTCATATCAGCCAAAACAGCTTCTGCACTGGTCTTGAGAAATGTCCATTTCAAACCAAGAGAAGACTATTCTTGAAGATTTACCACTGACATGACTAGCTCGATAACCGCTTGGTCTGCAAATCGACCTTTTCTATGAGAAAATTGAAATCTTCTTGAACAAATCCGAGGGTTAAAAGGGTTACAATATATTTAAAGTGGCTAAGTACCACGAGTCCATATTTTGATTGCTAATTCCCCAAACCAACATTATTTCTGTATTACAAATATTTGTGTATCCCGAATTTGTAAGACATCAACATTGTACATGGATATATATACTCCACCTTTCATTTATACCATGATTATCTTATAGATGTACACCTGCTTTTTATTCCCTACCTTATATTTCCGAGTATTGGTTATGATGTATGTCTTTGTGCTCGGTTAGATCTGGGGGAGATGTTTGCTCAGCTGAACAGTCACTCCACTGCTTATATTTCACATTAGCACAACTTCCTCGTATTAAAGCAATTTATTACTGACTACACCGCAATAACGAGCTGATCAGATCGTGGATATGATAGACCACAGATCCAGTTTTCGACACTTTCTGGCAGAGTGACAAAATGTCCAAATAAATTACCTTCATTACATCACTATGTTGGCTTGTGCTGCGTGGATGGTGAGAGAAGGGGCGTCTAGGTTAGTTCCGCTTTGCGTCAAGACCCGGATCTATGTCGTGGTAAAAGCTAAGTAGATATATCTCTGATTAAACCGGAAATGAGATTTACGTTTGTGTGTTCACATTCTCTTCAAATAGGCCTAACATTAAAATGGCACAGTAATTAACAGTCTATTCTTTGCAGTAAGAGACCTCTAAGCATGCTACTATTTATAACAGAGAAACAGTTGCAATGATAATTTGTTTGTCAGTCTAATATAGAAATGGTGACCAAAATTTGGCGGACACCTGCACATTATTCTGGCAGTGACGTCATATATCCAGAAAGAAAATGTGTATTATCACAATAATCTCTAATTAAAGAAATGTCTAATGTAATTCAGCGGGGATGTGCTCCCGTGCAACACCTAGCATGGAACAAATCACGATCTCTATAATATATGAAGATCTGGAGAATAAATCTTCTTAGGAAAGGGTTTCAATGGTAGATCAGCCATGGCATACTGGGCCAATGCTGTTGCTATTTTAATCATATTTCACTTTCGCGACGCTCCTGCGTCATTTTCTAGATTCTGACGTCAGCTAACAAGTACCGTATTTTGACTATGACGCCAGATACCTGAGTGACACACATTGGCAACATCAATAATGCATCTTCCATAGAATATTATCCGAATATAATCGTAGATCAAATAAAGTCGGGTGCATGGTTTTACTACAATGTTGTTACAGGCTGTTGCTGTCACAACCATCCGGTGATAGAGTGGCATGGGTGGCATTCTGCTATGTAGTCATCACAAGGGGCAGGGGTGACATTCTGTTGTGTAGCCATCACAAAGCAATCGATGTTAACATAATGACAAGCTCCCTATCTTGATAAAGGTCAATGGAAGATTTAATATTAAACCAAGTATCTCTAGTAAAGGGCAGTTTGGTTGACCATGTGTTACGTCATAAAGCTCGGATCACCATTCACCACTGATTGCTTGCAGGGCGGTTGTGAGTGGACGGGTATGTCGACATAAAACATGGTTCGCCACGGACTGTTGGAAGGGCAACTTGAATGACCATGTGTGTCGACATAAGACACGGATCACCACGGAGTGACGGACTGTCGGCGGTCTGAATGACCATAGGTGTCAGCATAAAGCACGGATCACTAGAAAGTGTTTGCTGATTTACGACATTTCTTCATACTTAGAACATCTCTGCTTATCAGATGAGAAACATCCCTGGCAGAGTGTTTCTTTAAGAGAATATCTTTGCGGCGTTCTACTCTAGACAAACAAACATGGCGGCAGATGTTTATATGATTTGTCTCCAGCTAGCTTCACTAACGCGCCTGATAACATCATTTGGCATATGTTGCATGTTTCATGCTGAGAGCTCACCTTGCCAATTTACACATTCTTTATGTGTTCACCAACGCTGACAACATTCGTGATTTCAGCCGTAATGCGAGGATCAAGGTTTTGAAATTTAATTCGATAACGTAAATAGACACGAATTCACGGGTAGGGGGCGCAAACCGAACAAATTGGATAAGAAGTTATTCCACCGGTGTGTTGGTGAAAAGGAGGTTGGTCTTTGAGAGGTAGTGCGTGTAGATGCGAGAATAATGAAGAGACTTGGGTTATCACAAAACAATTGAGGATGGTGATTAGCAATTCTAATAATGATGTGAGTGATTAATGTATGACTGCGGTAATATCAATCAAGACAAATTTCTCCGCCACTGACTTAGTTAATTACAATGTAATCAAAATTATGAGCGGCGAGATAGAGTTTATTACAGCTAATGGCCCGGACAAAGAAACCTATTACCGTGAGAGGATTGCCTATCAGTAGTAAGTCCCATCACTAGAGTAGCTTTAAGGATTATGTCTGCTTAATGGCCGCCTTTATGGACCGTATCGACCCATCGATCTGTCCGTGGAGAGGATGTGAGTGAAAAGCCATCTTCTTATAGCACATAGAGTACAAAAGAGCAGACATACCGCCATGACGCTCTGACAGCGTGTCCCTTCATGAGCGTAGGACAGGTGTTTATAGCATCACAAACAGACATTCGATACGGAGCGACCACGAAGATCGATGCGCTAAAGTCAATACGATGTCATAAATAAACACTGGCAGAGAACGATTAAATGGAAAGAGTGTTTGCTCTTTGAATGTAATTAACAAGGTTTACATATCGATGTCTGCTGTTATTGATCACAATACAAACACGAGACAAAATCAAACACACGCTTTCCACGGGGAATGGCCTGTTCAGGACGACAATCAGTGTACTTATAGCCTTCAACGTATATTGGTTATATTGTGTAACACATTGCTAAAGGGGCACAGCGTGTCGCTATGGGACGTGACATGCCAATACAGCCTGCGGTATATTGCTGTGGAACATGACATATTAATATATGACGTGACGTGTTATTATAGGACATTGTCCATCAATTTGGATGTGCAATGCTGTTAATGGCTGTGACATATTTCATTGGACGTGGCATTGACATAACAACTTGGACATGTCATTGGCATTGGCACGTCATTTAATTAACAGGGTTAACATGTTCTCTTGGACACGACATATTGTTGGTCAATGTCTCACGATGCCCAATAAACGAGATCTATGCCCTGGTAGAGAAGGTGGTTAGCTCTCAAATACAATACAGTTGACCACTTAACAGATAGGCAACAAGGCAAACTAAGCTTTTTTCTTTGACATGTCGCTTTTAGAAATTCATGTGTCCAGATTCTCGGTAAATCATACGACATCATCATCAACTACGTGACGTATAGAATGACGCCATAATCAATTACGTGGCGTGGCTAAGTTTGTTACGAACGCTTAATTGATGACGGACTAAACGTTGTTGTACGAATTGTATGGCTTTACTATTTAATAAACATGCTGATAGACAGCAACAGCACCTCGTCAATTTAGTTTCAAAATATTCAACCGCTTACCTGTATAGTTTTCTGGAAATTGATAGTTCAGGATAGATCAATCACAACACGGGCAACGCGTGGATGGAGCTTAGCTAGTGACGGACGGGATATAGCTAAAACGGGATTCTATGGTATTCTGGGGCGTAGCATTGGGCGTGTAATGTAAGAATGGTAGATGGTATACTGTCCTGGGTCATGGCATGTCCTTATATCACATGATGTGTCGTCGTTTGATTTGGCATATCCCTATGGGACAAGAGCTGTCAATGTGGTATGGGCCATGCCTTTGTATGCTGTGATATGTCATTGCGGCGCACATAGAGTCAATGACATATATTGAGGTTGGTGGCATGTCAACATAAAAAAAGTTGATTTCGGTGGAAAATAATTATGAAACCTGCCAAAAATGCTTCGAAAAAACGTTTACTGACCGCTGTTGATGTCTTAGGCAATTAAAAGATTCGCTTTCATTGGCTTTCGAATAAATAGCATGGTTCAGCTACAACCTGTATAATAAATAAGAAAGACTCATTATGAAATTCAAGCCTATTTTTTCAGATGCTAACAAAGCCATTATGAGTTTACATTATGAGGTCCCTCACTTGCTGTGGAAATGGTCAACCACTGCACCAGTTGTTGAGATTTCTCTGGCCTTATCCAAAATGGCGCCGTTAATTTACATAATGTACCCCATGTCATGATAAAAAATAACTGTATGTTTATATGATTTCAAGAACTAACTTTAAAATTTTGGTTGATGAGATAATAATATTGAACTAGTTTGTTGTTGGAGTCTATGTATAATTGTTGCTATGGCGGTGAGGTGGATTGGTGAAGTGCTGAGCAACTATATAGGGTGTTCCCTCAGAATATTCCCATTTAGGTGTTGTCCAAAAGTGGGCATAGAATGACAACTAGCAAAATGAATTGTACGAATTCAAAGAATAAACGAGAACATTTATGATTCAATTATTATTTTTCACCCTATTGTCCATTTTGGTTTAATTACGCTTTTTCAATTAACACTAGATGTTGCAAACACCAGTCAATTATTGTGGTGTTCTAGACTACTGCTTACGACCAGACCCGACCTATACCGTAAAATCCCTACCTGCATCAGTACGTCGGTAAGTGTGGCCGTATATGTATATCGGACTCTGGTGTCTCACGTATTAAGTAGCATAGTTAGTAGTAATTAGAAATAGATAGTTATCAATAAATATAATAACCATTTAAACAGCGTGTTTAGTAATCAAACATAGAACACGACAATTATTCCATCTCATATTGAATGTAAGCTTCATGTTGTCCTATAGACCCTAACATACTACATTTCCTTAGGTATATTCTGAACCCCTCGGGGGATATTATTCTTCAGCCGACCATGTGTCCGAGACTGTGTGCTTGATTGAGTCTGTCCTTCAGATATCTACATAAAAGAACTCTGTGGCGGCTGGTCTTATGAGTTGGGATGATTTCAGATTCAGATTCTTTATTGCAATAACCCAAACACGAGGATATGGCAAGTACGAATACAGACAATGTATGACAAATAATAAATGCAAACTATCATAAAGATAAAACTATAGGATGTCATAGGAATAGCAAATCATACAATTTAATTACATATGCGCACTTGGTGGGCATCACAGTTCACCTTTCCAGAGTACCCACCCATCATATTACGTCATAATGAACTGCGTGATGTGTACAATGAGATCATAATGAATGACGTCATGAATGACGTCGATAAGTAAGTCACGAACGCATATTTGATGACGGTCTATGGGCTGTTGTACAAATTGTTTGCTTTTACTATTTAATAAATATTCTGTTGAATATTTTGAAACTAATTTGACTGGGCGCTGTTGCTGCCTATGGCAGCAACAGCGCCCAGTCTAATTAGTTACAAAATATTCAACAGCTTCCCTGTATACTTTTCAGGAAATTGATAGCTAGGGCATTCGGGGATCGATCAATCCAAACACGGCGAGGTGTGGGTGGAGCTTAGCTAGAGATGGGCGGGGCATAGCTAAAAATGGAAAGGTCCATTATGACGGCGATAGTGGCTTTCATTTTTAAGCGACAGTATTTACAAAACTGGTAAAATATTTTACAATATCCCAGTCACCTTTGCGAGAGGATATTAAAGATGCAAATTGTTCACTGTCAAATAGTGTGTCAAATGTTGTACATTGTGACAGACTACCTAACAGTTGAACTCGCTCAACAAGAAAAGTAGCACAATCTAACATAAAAGCTTTTCATCTTCTACATTGCCAAAATCGCATAATTTACATAGTCGAGCATCGGCTGGAACTTTTGGTCGGGAATTTCTGTCACTTTCAATTCGCAGGGAATGTGCAATTAACCGTAGCTTAGAGAACTCGCGACATTTATTTACCATAGGCTCCGCCAAGACGTAACTTTCTATTTGAAATGACTTCTTATAAAGTTTATAGCAACGAAGTTTGGTGTTATTATCAGAGTCATTTATATGACCCAGCCATTGAGAGGCATACACCTGTTTCAAACTGGCTTGGAAGGTGGGCATGCAATTTCCTGAAGGAATGAAGCTTCTGTTGTCACACGCATTCACCCTGCCAAAATGTGAATTTTATGCCGGTACACCATTTAACTTCTTTTTTAAGTTTCATATGATTCTAAAGACGCCTTCCTTATTAACGAAGGCGGGTCTACGGATGACATTCTTAGCCAGTATTTTATGGCATGCGAGAGAATGGCTGTCATAATGGGGGTATTGACCTAGATCGCCCTAACAGCAGCATTCGTTGCTTTTTTTGCTAACGCCAAGCAGATACTCCGCAAATTCAAGGAGAACTTTTTAACGTTGCCGCAGATGTAGTAAAAGTTATCATCGTTGAGTCTGCTCGCGGACAGCGGACTCCAAACCTCACTGCAGTACATTAAAATAGGCACGATTAAGAATGAGATTGAGGATGATTAAGGATGGCATTGCACCTATTCATGAAGAGAGACCAGACGCTCTCTGGCGTGTTCACGAAGGAGACGTCTTGTTTCATTCACTGTATGATAATCTATCTAGAGGAGAGCCATCCTGTTGGAGCCACTATGTCCGCATGCGTATCTGCCCATCCCTTCGTAGAGCCTGGAAACGTATATCAGGAAATATCATTCTTCAATCAGTTGACGATAATTAACCTGGTTAACAGTGACTGTTCGTCCATCTTCATAATCAAAAATATGTGGACTGATAATGCCATATCATGTAATAGCTACCCCTATGGTAATGGACTTTTCCAGTTTTAGCTATGCCCCGCCCATCTCTAGCTAAGCTCCACCCACACCTCGCTCGTGTTGGGATTGATCAATCCCTGAACTCCCTATCAATTTCCAGAAACTATACAGGTAAGCTGTTAAATATTTTGAAATTAATTTGACTGGCTGATGTTGCTGCCTATGGCAGCTACAGCTCCCAGTCAAATTAGTTTCAAAATATTGAACAGAATGTTTATTAAATGATAAAGACATACAATTCGTACAACATGTCGGACTATTAAGCGTCAAAGACGGCCTAAATCGAGCCATTCGTGCTTTAATTAATTATAGACGTCATCCTGCACATCGCTTAGTTGATTATGACGTAGTATGACGTCAGATGATGGATGGATAAACTGGAAAGGTCCATTACATGAACGGATCGTGGAGTTTCTTCTGTTAGCTAATTACCAGGATTGTAGAATCGGAAATAATGTTTGTTAATCACGCCTGATAAATAAGCATGGCATTCATCGCTACAATGTATCCTGTGGAAATCGACATTATTCACTAACCTTGGTGTACAGAACCTAGCAAATCACAGTCGCTTAGCATTTTTCTGCCGAGTTAATTCACTCCCTTTGGTATTTTGTAAGGAAATACAAGTATGTCGGCTCTAGGAATGGAGTTGCAAACGTTTGTCCCAGCTAAAAGCCGTCGGACTGATTGCCTAGACGTGAGGAATACTGACTCTATTACAGATTCAACATTATCATCATTGCGAGTATTCCACTTTGTAATCATTGTGGGTAGTCTGCCTTCTGTCACTGTGACCCTTGCGAATCTTACAAAACAGTCCCCACCGTGACGAACTTAGCAACCATTCGAGATATTGTTATTCTTTCCAACGCCGCAACGTATGTGCAATATGTACATGCCTCCACTATTGAGGTTGATCCTGAACTCCTGAATGATTTTTGTCTGTTGAATAATTGTCTATCTTGGCATGCCTAAGCTTGAATTGCATGTCTTGGAATACATTTCAAGGTCTCAGGAACAAGAAAACAAAAGATTGTTGAACAAACAAAAGTGTTACAACATACAGTCAAAAATTTCAAAATTGGGGCAAGTTTTGGGGCGCGATCTATGTAGATGTGCACGGGTGGGATGGCGTGCGATTAATAGTCAGAGGCAATGGTCCTTTCCATTCTAGCTATGCTCCGTCCATCTCTAGCTAAGCGCCACTCAGACTTCGCTCGTGTTGGGATCGATCGAGCTCTGAACTTCCTGACTATCAATTTCCAGAAGACTATACAGGCAAACCATAGGCAGCAACAGCACCCAGTCAAATTAGTTTCTAAATATTCAACAGCATGTTTATTAAATAGTAGCGACATACAATTCGTACAACGTGTTGGACTATTAAGAGTTAAGGACTGGCCATATAGAATCATTTATGGCGTGATGATTATAACGTCATCCCACACGTCGCTTAGCTGATTATGACGTCATATGACGTCAGATCGATAGATGGATACCCTGGAAATGTGAATTGACTGTGTACCCCAGAGTTCATTTTCTCCTTGTGTTTATTGTTCCTTTAGTGAACGCAGAATACTGGTCTATCGGCAACATATACAGATCCTCGTCGATATTTTAAACTCAGCGCTTATTTCGCATAGCCCCGCGTGCGCTTCTACCGACCAAATATGCATTCGAGATCTGGTCATTATTGGTGATATTTCAGAATATGGGGCAGAGCGTGCCTCAGGCGGCAAAGCAACGCTACGAAATTAGAGCAAGGCATTTGTAGAGAATTAGAAATGTGTTGTATATTGTCTGAGAGAGAGAGAGAGAGAGAGAGGGACGACGCTATGCGCGAACATGACGCCACCCCCAGGCCGACCTTTCATAAAACACGGACTCTTTTAACGAACGCAAGGAAACGGATTTATTACGGTGAGAACAATGGACAAGAATTCATCTTTAGCCTACATCTTCAGGGCCGATTTCAGCTTTTACAAAACGTCAATGGTTGGTTAAATTAGTAGATTGTATGACTTCAAGCAAATTTTCAGACAAAGAAGCTGTAGAGAGGATGACGCCAGGATTGTTAGAGCTTCTCTCAGACAATGGAGCGTCTGGTTCAGGCATCTCTACTTTTCTATGAACGTTATTTAATCCGTTCTCATGAGATTTATAAGGAAATTTTTTTTCGGCCTGTCGTCGTAGTCGTCCTTGTCGTCGTGGTCATAGTAGTAGTAGTAGTAGTAGTAGTAGTAGTAATTGTTGTTGTTGTTGTTGTTGTTGTTGTTGCAGCAGTAGCATTAGCAGTAGCATTAATTAGCAGTAGCAGAAGCAGCAGATGAAGCAGCCTCAGCTGTTGTTGTTGTTGTTGTTGTTGATGTCGTTGTCGTTGTCGTTGTCGTCGTCGTCGTCGTCGTCGCTGTCGTTGTCGTCGTCATCGTCGTCGTCGTCATTGTCGTTATCATTTTTCTTGTTGTTGTTGTTGTTGTTGTTGTTGTTGTTGTTGCTGTTGCTGTTGTTGTTGTTATTGTTGTTGTTGCTGCGGCTGCTGCTGCTGCTGCTGATGCTGCTGCTGCTGCTGCTGCTGGTGTTGTTGTTGTTGTTGTTGTTGTTGTTGCTGCTGTTGCGGCTGTTGTTGTTGTTGTTGTTGTTGTTGCTGCTGTTATTGATGTTGTTGTTGTTGTTGTTGTTGTTATTGTTGTAGCTTTACCACCAATAGCAGTAGTTTGTCGTGTCAGTAGAAATATTAGTAGCTACCCTATTAATGCTCAGTATTTGTGGCGGGTTTAGGTTTCGTAATCGGACAAAGGGTCTTGGACCATGTCATTAGTTTTGAATACACCAGTGATCGCGTTTCATTCATAGACCTGGCTATACCAACGCGAAAACGCACCACCATTAAGTGTCGCATAGTCAACGCATATGGCCCAACTACCGAAAACCCAAAGAAAATCCAACGACAGGGGCGTATCCAGGAGGTCATTTGGCGGGGAGGCGGGTGCACCCACAATTTCAAGGGCGTTAACTCTTGAAAATGCGCTCACTCTGCCACCATCGGGTAAGTAAAAAAAATTGACAGCTCTGCCGGTGGGGGGGGGGGTGGAGCGCACGTGCCCCCGAGTTCCCCCCCCCACCCCTTGGATCCGCCACTGAACGATATTAGATTTCTTCTATGCAAAACTAAGCTCCGCCATTACAATTCCAGCTAATTCGTGTGTAGAGATTTCAACTCCAAGCTGGGTAAACTCAGCATTGGGGACAAAGGTTCAGGACTTATGCATGGGATCGTACGGAAAGCATACAGGCAACAGTAATGGAGATGCACTGGTGGCATTCCTTAGTTCCAATGGCCTATTTGCCATAAATACGGCTTTCAAACACCCATGCCGCCATCGGACAACATGGAGAGGACACATTGCTGATCGCAAAGCCCCAAACGGTTCTAAGGCTACAAAGGCTGTCTTCAACCAAATAGACTTCATACTATGCAAGACAAAAGTAAACTCCCTACTTCGGGATGCTCGTTCCTATTGAGGCACAGACCTCAATTCTGGCCATAAACCAGTCATTACACACCTCCATATGAACCATCTCTACCTAATGTATAAACGCCATACCATGCAAGAGATGTCCAAACACTGGGATTTTCACAAAATGGTCATTGACATGTTACGAGCCTTCGATACAATTAAACGCTCAAAGATCCTAGATGTACTACACCAGGCCAGTTGCAATGAAGATTAGCTACGGCTAGTGAGACTACGGCTTGCAGACACCAAGCAGACAGTACGAGTCAAGTAAGTGAAGTCTGTATAGAGTTTGATACATCAATTGGCACCCCACAGGGATGGTCTATCCCCTGTGTTTTTCACCTGCTACATTGCTGCTGCACTGAAATCCGTGCGGATACTGGGTATGACGCTAGAGATGGAATATGCCGACGATGCGGTCTTCATAGACGAGGAAAAGAAACCCCTTGACGAACTTCTCCCAATAGTTGCAAGCAAGCTAAAAATTGAGAATCTCTATGAATGAATCCAAAACAGAGTTCACCAACATATGCCTATCTAAAAAGCATGAAACTAAAGAAAATGACAATCCACTTCGTGGCGGCGAACTATGGAGGAAAAGTACATTTCTGGTCTCACTGCTTCTGGAAGCTATGGATTCGTAGATCAAAGATGCCCTTAAAAATTAAGATGCTCATAAAAGGACTACGTTATTACAATGCAAGCTGCGTAGCCTTGATGCTGTATAACTGTAACAGCTCCAAAGACCTCTCTAGGCAAACTCGATGCCTGCCACCGCAAACACATACGCGCATCACCGGACACCGATCGCCAGACAGCATAATTTCCAATGATGCCCTATACATGTGTAATACGTCGCCGCTGTCCGTCAGAGTTTGGCCATGTGCTAAGGATGCCAGAAGACACGCCAACACAGTTAGCCTTGGAATTCGCCCTACTCGGAGCCAACAAATACACATTCTCAACAATGGAGACAAAATTTCAGCGTGCATGCGCTAGTTTGGCCATATGACTTGTCCAGATATTTACTATGAAATAAAGAGGCGAGGTTTATAAAATCGGCATTTTCCGGTTGTATTTATAATTTGCTTAGAATTTAACACATATGACCAGAAAGTAAAATCTATTAGCTTTCTAATGATGTAAATTATAATAATCTTGTCAAAGTGCGAATTACGTCATCTTTATGTTTTATATAACAGGGGTCTATAGGGAATATATGTGAGGGTGGAAAAACTGCGGTATGAATGTAGTATTCAAATTAAAATCGAATTATTTCCCATTAATACATGTGTGCCAACAAATTAACACTAGAGGCTAGAATCGATGTTTGGAAAAATTCTATCGCGTCCTTTTTCATTTGAAGACAGGGACACAAGCAATTCCAAATTTTCATCAAAATTGTTGAAACCCTATAGTCAAAATTGATCTTTAGATGGAAATTATATGACCTTAAAATATATACTCAATTATTTTAAAATATGCCCTCAAAACGTTATGAAATCTATTTTGCAAAGATGTTCGACTTGCTATAGTAGTATTGTGTGATGATAAAACGTGTGATGAAAATTTGAAAACAATTAGAAATTGCTACAAGAAATCTGATAGACTACATGAAAACAGCTTATTTAGCGGGAGACGGTATGTCAGACGGTATGTCAGACAGAGACAGGATATTGGCAATCTATTCGACGACCTGATAGCCAAGATAAATTAATGGTGTTTGAAAATAAAATAAAATTAAATAAAATTAAATTAAAATTAAGAATAATTAAATAAATAAACCTTAAATTTTAATAAATAAGTTAATGAGAGGGCGCCGTTTTGCTAATTTAGAGTTAATTTTTTCGGTTTGTTAAAATAACATGAGAGTTTAAAAATTACTTTTGACAGCTGGTGCTAGTCAATGATCTAGTTAATAGGGGTTACTCCATCATGGAGCTGGATTACTCCGTCAAGCTTACGATTTACTATTTACTAAGCATTTTGTCGAACATTTTGAACCTAATTTGACTGGACGCTGTTAGCAACGGCACCCAGTCAAATTAGTTTCAAAATATTCAAACGCTTACCTGTGTAGTTATATTGAAATTGGGATTCTGAGAATTCAGGGTTCACAGTTTACAAATCGACCACAGCGTGCACAAAGTGTGGGCTTAGATTAACTAGAAATGGACGGGCCATAGCTAGAAATGGAGGTGCATAGCTAGAAGTGGGCGTGGTTTAGCTAAATGAATCCCTCTATTACATGGAATGATACGGATGTTATGAAGGTATATTACTCAATTCCATTCCACTTTATACAATAAGTATTGTTCCTTTTTCGAAACAATGTTGCTGCAAGCATTTTCTCTCTATGACAGCAACAGTTTTCAGCAACATTGTTTCCAAGCTGTAAGCCTGTCCTTAATGTTATTTTATCCCTTTAATGACTAAATTTGATCAAGAAAATTAAAGCATTTGCTTATTGAATGTTCATTTACAGGCCAAGACAAGCATATTTTTGAAAATCCACCACGAGAATGACTGGCTCCCTTATCGAACCAGTAATTCCAGTGGTAATTTGCAAGAATCAGCTTCTCTTTGGTATGGGCCCAAAAGGTGCCCGCCATAGACAGCTTTTGCTGTTCTTCTCAATGCTAATCATTATGGTCCTGTATCGATTGGCATGATACACGCGCCTTGTTCCATGCCATAACCGGAATACAGCAACGTCTATGATTGAAGTATTGTAATGTGCTACGAGGTGACCTCAAGAAAGTAGGACTCGGTACACTCAAGTCAAGAATGGACCTGAGAAAGCTAAAGATTTCGGCTGAGGACAAGACACAGTGGGCAAAAGCGAGGGACTGATTGCAGCTGTAGGATGTTTCTACTACTACAGCCACAAAATACAGTAATCATACATACATACATTCGTAGAAAATCGGGATTCGTTTACTGGCATAATTATATGAATAAATATTCGAATTATTCGATTATTTCAGATGAGAGCTAAATAAAAACGGAATGTCGTCGGCTGGCGAATAAAATCTGAAATGTTTTGTTGGGAATACTATGATTGACACATTGACAGCATAGGGCCCAAGAGATATCTGCCACGTTTCCAGTCATTGGGATTTAAACTCAATGAGAAAATGCAGTTTAAATATTGCTATCATACATTTCATATATTTCCACCGTGAGTAAAGAAAATTAGATTTCTCGAAAACTAATAATAATAATAACAATAATAATAATAATAATAATAAAAATAATAATAATCTTTATTTACCGAAGGTAAACCGATCAGTTACATAATTGCTGGTCTTCTCCAGGGCCTTCAGACTATACTTATCACATAGTTACATTTATATACACAGCTCAGATGAGAGCCTATAGTCTTCATCTGGCTCAAAGATGTTATACCTTTGTTCACGGCAAAACAGTTTTCAAAATGAATACCAGATATCATGTTATTTACCTAAATAATTTAATCTGATGGCTCAGCAGCATAAGGGATGAAGCTTGTTTATAAATTTTACAAGATCTTTTGTCAGTCTGATATTTAATTTTCCTTGTTGATGTGCCATATATTAAGATTTGAAAACAGTCAAGGAAGAGGCTGTTGGAAGTGATATTTTTTAAGGAAGTCCATAATTTGACCCTTTTATAGCAAAGCTAAAGGAATGTAAGACACTTTTAGCTAACAGAATTTGAACCTGAACGTTTTCAAAATATTTCAAATTGCGATTATGGGAATCTGAGTTCTTTATAAACAATTTAGATAAATACTCTGGGTTTTTATTTATAACAGCTTTACATACTGCGAATCGAGTTTCGTAATTAATTATCTCATGTAATGACATCCAGTTCAGGTTTTCAAATAAGATTTTGATGGTATAGAACATTTTTCAGAAAGGATGATTCTTGCTTCACGTTTTTAGCAGTTTGACTAATTGATGTTCTTTACAAATGTTTCCCCACAATACAAACTGAAGTAAAATATATGAATTGAAAAGTTTTAACAAAATATCAAGGGATACGTCTTTTGCATATTTCTTTACTATTACTAAAAGACGTGATATCTTTTTAGCAACATTATTCATATGATTTATGAATGTTAGTGTGTCATCTAGCTGGACTCCTAGCAGTTTTCACATGTACTCCCAGTTAAATTTTGTGCTGTCATATTGGATGGTGAGATCTCTGAAATCTTTCAGCTTAGTTCTTGATCCGATCAATAACAATTTTTCTTGTTTGCATTTACAATCATTCTATTCTCATTGCACCATTCCTTGACCGCTTTCATGCCATCTTTTAAATATTTTGTTAATTCATTAACACAGTTTGATTTAAAATAGACAGTTTTGTCATCGGCATATATGTTAGTATCACAATGAGTAATGCAGGAAGGAACGTCATTTACAAAGATTATAAATAGTAGAGGGCCTAATATTGATCCCTGTGCTAACACCATACTTAACAGCCATACGGTGTGCTAAGGTGCCCGATTTTCTAACGCATTACCATTTGCCTTGTAAATATGAAGAGAACCATCCAAGTGCCGAATTATTAAATGTATAGAGTTTCAATTTCTTAATTAATATATGGCGATCAATTACGCCAAATGCCAAAAGCACTTTGAAGAGAATTGTTTCACAAGCGTGATATGTACGGTTGTTTCAAAAGCGTAGTATTTACGGAACCAGACTAATTGTTACAAAGTAAATATACTCAGATAAATATTTAAAAACATGATTGTTAACATCGCGCTCAATTATTTTAGACAAAATGGGAAGAATGGAGACTGTCCCATAGTTTGCAGACTGAGATTAATTATATATTCTAATGGCAAGCTAATTGTGGATGTGACCATCTTTATAAACCTGGGAGGCAGATGATCCAATTCTATTGGCTTCTTTATGTAAAAGATATTTAGGTGCTTTACAACAACGTCTGGAGTTACTTCTGGAATAATAAGGTGTATGTTCTGGGTAACATCTACTATTTGGGTTATTAAATTGTGGAAGTGGCGTGTATTGTTATAGCCATATGGAGGATGCAGCTTCAATAAATTGGATGTCGCCTCAGAAAAGAAAATATTGAATGCATCTGAAATTTCTTTAGTATCCGATAACAACGTACCATCTGTGTGAATAAAGTATTCAGTGGTAGATTCATGTTTCCTATGATTTAGTTTTCCAAGAATTTCCCAAATGTCATTCTGTTTATTTTGATTTGTGGTGCTTGTTTGTAGCAGCTTTCGTTTACTTCTTTCTATTAGAGCTGTTGTTTTGTTGCGCCAGTGTCTGCATTGTGGAGTGTCCTTCTTAGCATAATAATTATCTCTATTTTTCATTGAGTCTAGGATGTATATCCATACATGTGCTTAACTCGTTTTTTTATCATTGGTGCATGTTTATCTAGGATTTTCAAGAACGATGTCATGACAAATTCTAGTGCATGATTTACATCATATGTGGTGAATATGTTTTCTCAGTAAAAATCTATATCAATTTTGAATGAATCTGTGTGTTCACATCTTTTATGGTGCGAGCCTTTATATGTTATCACTACGAAAATGGGCTTGGAATCGCTTAATGCAGGCATAAAAACCATCATCTTTTGAACAATCTGCTCGTTTGATATATGTATGTAATCTATTAATGTGGATGTTTTATTTGTAACTCTGGTTTGCTTATTAACTGTTTGTGTAAGGTAAAACATGTCTGTCATTTCATACCTTCAGTATTTTCATCTTTTAACCTATAATTAATATTACAGTCACCTAAAACAGAGTTTCTTTATTTTCATCAATAACTTTAGAGTATATGTCCTCAAAAGATCAATCCAATTACACTTTGCACTTAAGGGTCTATAAACCAATGCTGTAAAAAATGACTAAAGTTTTATGTCATAATTTCCAGCCACATTACTTTAAAATCAGACCTACGTTTAAATGATATGTTGTGAGCAATATAAGTGGTAATCCCACCACCATCTTTGTGTTTCCTATCTCTACGTTCCAAGTGATATCCTGATATTTGGAGTAATGTGTCTGCAGATGTTTCTTTAAGAAAACTCTCTGTTAATCCTAGTATCTCTACTTCTTGTTTTGGTTTGACTAATAACATTCTGAGTTGGTCTATCTTTGGGAGTATGCAGCCTATGTTTATATGATCTATGCGTAAACCTCTATGTGGGAGATTGAATCTGCGTTGACTGGGCATCTTAAGTTTCTAGGAGAAAGGAGAAGTTTAATTAATCTTGTACTTCAATTAAATGGCATGAAAGATAGTTGCCTAGATATATATAATTTAGAAAATTTGTCAACATATAATATTTAATAAGAACACCGCCAGCACCATCGCCACCGCTCGAACGTTTTTATTAAAGGAATGCCCTTAGGTGGCATGGAATATCAGGAAAGCAGGCGTTCGCTTCTGCCAAGCAACAAAACAGGTACCTTTTACCTTAAAGGTAACATTGATATTTTACCTGTGCCCGCATACATATTCGGGAACCAATGGTAACGTCCAAACCACGCAGCGGTCATCCTATTAAATCCGTATTCGTAGTTGTGGTTGACATATCCATAGTGCAAATTCCGAGACCAGTCATGAGTATCTCGAAACATAAAAAAGCTCGAAAGGTGGGGATGGTGGTGGATGGAGGTGGGTGGTAGAGGTGAGGTCGGTGACTGATCAATGGTTCGCTGCCTATATGATGTTGTCGGAGTTTTACGACGTACATTTTGTTGCGAATAATAATGCCTGGTCGTAGAGAGATGGAAGATCAATAACGACGAGCTTGTCCACCCCACATTTTAAGACGCTCTGTGTTTAGTCGTTAGATGTCTAAATTTCTTTATAGCCAACACAAATTACCCTTGTGGTTAGCTGTCTTTGATGCGTTTATTTCCACGTATATTTTTGTTTGTTGACGATTTGCTTTAATAAGGAATATGCATCGATAAATATCTGTAGCACAATATAACCTGTCTATTACGGACACCTGCTTCAGTTCTCAGAAGATGGTGGTTAATTAAAATGAGTAATGGTACGAGCACCGTCTTATCGAACCACTATTACATGAGCTGTAAAGCTATGTAACATAGTAAATGATTCCCATTAAGTGGTCATATGCCAGTATTAATCGGATGATCCATGCCAAGAATCATAGCCAACAAATGTTCTCACCACACCAACGCCCTGCGTCGTTGGTGTGGTGGACGCCTTTGTAGGCTAAGGTGCTATGCGCTGTCATCATGTGTGGGCTCGATTCCCCGTCAATCTGTTCCTAGACTCTATATTGGTCAACATGGGCATGTATGCAAAAAGAACGAAAGTAGCCATCAGCGAATTCTTAATGTGCATATTGTTGTCCGTATATTGAAGAATATATGAGGAGTCCAAGTTAACAACGATGCTGAAAACTATAATAAACATATTTCAACATCTAATGCCGATCATGACAGATACAGTTGTCGATTGTGTATATCATTAGTACACGCCTTCATGTCACATATCTACACCAGTCTGCCAGTGGGTGCTATTCAACGCTGTTTTAGCTGGACAAAAGATGTACAGCGAGGAATATAGCATTACAGTGGAGATTCAAAACCTGTACAGCGACGAATTTAAAAGAAGAACCAATTTTCTATCTTTACACTGACGTTCTCAATCAAAAACGTTAATAGTATAAACTGCAATAACTTATTATTTTACATTTTTAATTGAACATATATATCCAATGATAGAAAATTGATGCTTCTTTTAAATCTGTAATTTCAAAGAAAACTTTCTCGCCCATTTGCTGCCTGTGATAATTTTATAGAGAAGGTAATGTTTCTAGAAATGCAGAGCAGAATACTTAAACTAACAACACGAAGAATGTTAGCCTTCAGGCTAGCACTTTCTTATCTTGTATTACTGTGTATCATAGTGACAGGTGGCCAGGAATTTAACTGAATTCTGGCAAAATATTGCATCTGTGTGTTAGACTTTTATATTAGTCTCCATTTAAACACATGATAAAATAGCTCATATTCCATCTCTGGGCACCGCGAACCTGAGAGTTTCCGATGACCGTTAGCGGCGCCTGAAGCCCTGCCTCATAAGGATGTGATCCAGGCCGTTGAAAACGTGGTGATGCTTTATTGGAAAATAAAAGATAATAACAAAATTGCTGGAAACAACAGCTTAAACCCCCAACTCATGAGCTATATTTATCTATTGAAATACAGGAAAATCTGTTTGAAAACATAAAAGTTTCACAATTTGCGAAACTTCGTGTCTAAATGTCCTATCCCGATACTTGCCATAAGATATCTAAGCATGCTAACGCCATAATATTTGTGAAATCAATCAATTTTATTTCATGGATCGCATCTTTCCTCTAACAAATCTCCAACAAATGCAGGATAGTCAGATGCAGGAACAACTCAGAGTTTATGGAATTTCAACACATTCTGCAGTATGCACATTTATTGGATTGTAAATGCGTTTCCTTTTTGGTTTGATTCAAATGATTTTCCCTCTTTTACCTCTGCCGCAAATGTTCAAATTGTGCCGAAAGTGGTGGAAGTGGCAGGGGATAATAAAGGAAACGATCTAGGCTACGTATGAAGATAACGCCATAAACCAACGTGAAGGCAATGCAGCGGCTTGCCGAGAATTAGATCGTGGCATAGCTCCAATACCCAGTAAACTGATGCAGAATGAAAAAGTGACAATTCACAACCAACAAACACACACACACGCACGCACGCACACACTCACGCACGCACGCACGAACGCGCGTTCTTGCTAATCAATAAACACAAAAATAATTTGCGACCAATATAATGTACAGCCATACTGTTTTCTAAGAATTCTTAAATTAATTAATTATCTTGTAATTAGTATAAATATACGCACTACTGTAACTATATGACGAACGCATAATGTATACCCTGACAGCGCAGGCTACCATACTACTGGCCGGCGTTATCAAGGCAGTTTATTATCAGATATAAGTGTGTCTATCTCTTGCTTCAAATCTGGAGTTTATTTTCGATAACATGATTATTCGATATAACAGTTCAATATTCCGATGTTCTGGTGTCTATGAATCCTATGTCTAGTTATTAGTTAGGTCTGATCGGCTTTACCTAACGAATCAGGTTTCAATCCCACGAACTCAGCTCGTGCTAAGTACGGAATCAGAACCACCCCAGGCAAAACATGCATTTAACGACTTTCGTCTGAGAGGCACTTAGCAGCATGCCGCCTTTACACGCAAAATTCGATATTATTATCCTGATTAAAACGCTCGACGAAGTCAACAGAATTACGCTACCCGGACAGACCCACGGCTGCTTCCGTGTGGTACTATAATTACACATCTAATGCTTTCCCTTCTCCAGACCAGCTCCATTTTCCTAGTCGTCATTATGAAACTATTTCTGTTTTAAAGACGGAATTCGAAACCATAAATATATGTATATGTAGTTTACTAGAGATTAGTGAGTAATCAGAAGCCGTGTTTTTAAATAATGGTCATTCTGTAATTATGCAAGGCGTCATG
The DNA here is from genome assembly GCA_034401795.1 of Chaetoderma sp. LZ-2023a. NCBI lineage: Eukaryota > Metazoa > Mollusca > Caudofoveata > Chaetodermatida > Chaetodermatidae > Chaetoderma > Chaetoderma sp. LZ-2023a. Next base: position 49,344,854 of record CM067372.1, read on the forward strand.
TTTCCATGGTAACGTATCACACTCCTATTACCAGGGTAACGCTTCATTGTTAGCGCGGTAGCGGTGGGATAGTCTGTTAGTGTACGTATGGGCATATGATGGAGGGATCCGATCTGTTACTCAAGTTTCTAAATTCCCAGAATCACAATTTCGATGCAAGTATACAGATAAGTGGATGAATCTTTTGATACAAATTCGACTTGGAGCTGCGCTTGGTATGGCAGCAACATCTGTCAGCCAAATTACTTTCACAATGTTCAGCAGAATGTTTATTAAATTGAAATTTCCAGCTTTAGATATGCCCCGCCCATCTCTAGCTAAACTCAACCCACACCTCATTCGCTTGGAGATCGATCGATCCCTGAACCTCATTCATGACATCCAATTTTCCATAAAAACTATTCAGGTCAAATTAGTTTCAAAATATTCAACAGAATGTTTACTAAATGGTAAAGACATACAATTCGTACAACGTGGCGGACTATTAAGCGTTAAAGACGGACTATATTAAGTCATTCATGACGTCATGGTTACGACATCATCCTACTCGTCACCTAGTCGATTGTGATGTCATATGACGTCATATGATGGATGGATAAACTTGGAAAGGTCCATTGTAAATTCACTAAAGACATTCCATCAGACGCTTTCGTGACGGACCTATATGATCGTCTCCTTTTCCCTTGTAGACCAGTGCGCACGCCGTGTCCGCGTGTGTGGGTGGAATCCGGGCATGCGTATGTACGTGAATAAGTGATTGGAGAAATAGATACCTGGTTTTCATGATAGAAACGAGTAAGAATATGAGTTTTCAATTTTAGTAATTAATAACTGTAATGGACCTCTGACAGACGTCTGCTCGCTATATCCACAGACTAAACAAGTTAGGGCATACCGTGGTAGGACATTCTAGACTCGCCAGTTAATGAAGTTAGCTTGATTTATACGACTTCAAGAAAATAAATTATTAGTATTTCTAAGATGTACATCTTCAAGCGGTATATCCAAACCCTATGCTAAATTACATGTGAGAATTTTAGCTGTCGCTTCGGACCTATCTCCATCTATCAGCGAGTTGATGCAGCTGTTACCAGTAAATAGCTAGTCTATGTGCGATTTCGCTTCAGGGGGTATGTACCCCCATGTTTCTTACGTATGGTATATATGTGCACACCCACACACCTCCACCCATATCAGTATGACACAGTATAACTTCTGTCTCTTATTATGTTTGCGGTATCTGGATCCGATCTTTAATATTTACTCTCCCGTAAGAGGGCATTATCCGTGCGCATGCGTGCGTGGGCTTGTGCGTGCGCGATTTCCAGACTTGGCCGTGATCCGAATAAGATCACTCAGCTTCGGATCCGATCAATTTCTGGATTAATGGATATCCCTGAGACTACTGGTCTGATTTGGCTCAAATTCGAACGCAAAAAGTCTGTAAACTAGGATTTCTCAATATAGTGCGTGATCCCAACATCCAAAAAATAGAAAAATCCGAAAAAAACTTTTTTTTCCTTCCATTACATTGCTTGTGTCTCATTTCATCCCTGCATCTATAATTATATATCATATCCTCTAGTACCCTGTGTATTTTGACCAATTCTGCTTTGGTGAACAAACGGTCACTGACAATACGAGTTCTTGAAAGTTACTGACGAAGTTATTGCCACTGGCTCCACCCCATGGCGCGACCCTACGCGCACAGCTGCTCTAAAATGGTGCTATTTATTTATGGCGCGTGGCACGTGTCAATACTAGTTAGGCATCCATGTTAGCGCTACCCTTGTTAAGAATTCACCTTAACCTGGATTACCTTGGCCAATCTGCTTTCATCTTGATTGATAAATAAGCATTGAGACATCATATGGAATCTCGAGTACAGGGCTATCGTTGGCCTCTTTTGTCAGGCATAATACAAGAACAGCTTTCAATGATGTAGCAATTTCAAATGAATACAAGGATAGCTACATTCTAGCAATTTATCCAAAATCTGTATTAAAACGAATCATCTGTATCATTAGCAGGGATGTCAAAGATAAGACTGCACGTGTACGTTTGCTGTACAGGTATGTGTGTCTCAGCATCTTTCAACATCTTGTCCTTATTGTACAGTACAAATAAACACACATGTGCATCAGTTTAATTGTGCCATTTACCATCCAGCCAAGCAAACATTCTGAGCGTGTCACCTGCCATCTGACCATCACATATACAAACTGCAGCTAGCGTGTCTATGGATATGGATTCTGTCTTGCCAATCAATTCGATACGACAATTTTCTGGCTATAAGCTGGTAATAGCAATTCGTAGTCGAATCACCAATTATTGTAACCAAGACTGCCAACCATATGCATCAAATTCACAATATTTGCGAAGTAATCAAAGATAACATTGTTTAACAGAATAGTATTCGTGTGTTGCAGCCATGCTTTGTACAAATTGCAAACCGTGTAATCTAAATAGAAAACAGATACATATACGAAAAGAGACCACGCTCTTTTTCTGTATTCAAATTTGGAAAGACGTCTAGAAAACACACACCATTAGCCATCGCATTGAGTCCCGGTACCTGGCTTGTATTCCGTAATGAGATCCAGCTTCATCGCATTTCAAACATCATTCTTCATTTAGTATCAGACATTTCTCATTGAATAATTTATTATTTCAAACGTTGCCGGATGCTTGAGAAGACAAATCGATCTTAGTGTCTGCCATCAAATCGTAGGAAAAAAGCATTCAAATAAGCTCGAAATATATCAAAGTACGAACAAAGAGATTGCGTTCAAATAAGATTCTGGTAAGTGGATTTAGAAACAATTCGCAGAGACATGTCTGAGACGTGTGAGAGCTAAGTGTTCTCTTGTCTACGCAACCCATACATAAAACATATGTTCTGATACAAACTCAAACAAAAACTACTAAAAAGGCACTGATATATGGCTGCACGATTTCATACGAAGTTTGATCAAATGATGCATTGCAGCAATATGGCTATGTCTCTGAGGACATTTGATCCATCGTTTATCAGCTAGAGCCATCATCGTGCATGTTATTGCTTCCAATATCACAATAAATATGGTAAATCTGTGCTCATGTGATTCGTATATAAGATTGGTGACATACGATGCTTGATTGCGACGTTTCTTACCTTCTGGGAAGGAGATAAATATTGAAATTAGGCGAGGAAGGATATAATGTCTAGATAAGATATTATCTCTAAAAGTTTGGACAGAATGATTGATGATCAAGCATGGAAGTGAAGTTTTCAAGTCAATTTCGTAGTAGTTATTGAATGCTTATTATAGTCACATCTCTTCACACACTCCCTCTCCCCCCCCCCACACTCTCACTCTCTCTCTCTCTCTCTCTCTCTCTCTCTCTCTCTCTCTCTCTCTCTCTCTCTCTCTCTCCCTCCCTCCCTCCCTCCCTCCCTCCCTCCCTCCGTCCCTCTCTCCCTCCCTCCCTCCCTTCCACCCCTCTCCCTCTCTCTCTCTCTCTCTCTCTCTCTCTCTCTCTCTCTCTCTCTCTCTCTCTCTCTCTCTCTCTCTCTCTCTCTCTCTCTCTCTCTTTCAGCGTGGCATTGGGAATTCATGGTCATGTTGAAATATACATTTTGCGACGTCCATCATCCATTTTTGGAACTGGTTTAAATTTGTTTCATTCCATGAACTGGTTGTTATTTACCATAGAACATGCTATCTGGGGGCACTTAGTTGGTTCCATACGAAAGCGTGTCATTCGACCACCTGTCGTGAATAACCCCCATCTTTTGGAGCCAAGATGCAGCTAGTCCCTCGATCGATGTTGCTTGTATTGCTGCTATTTGATTATGCACTGATCCACGCCTGATGCGTATGATAGGCAATGTGATTTTCTCTATTCTCGCGTGCAGGCTTATTGGCCTTGGTTAATCCATCACTAGACGAGATGGTAATTTACTGGCCTGTCATCTCAGTAAACATACCGCGGCCTCCCCGCAGCCTCGCTCATTTACAAAGTATACAAATATTGTTCGCCACGTCGAAAATGAGATTTACCGTTCCGATGATTTGTTGTTAGAATATTGTATCGGTCGTGGCGCTGGATTAATTGCAATCAGCGCGAGTATCTTAACAAATGGCGCCGAAGTTCCTGCCAAGTCCATCTTGTCTCCGAGGTGAGCACATCCGTCTGCTGCAGAAAAATGCTCTCATCGGACGAGGCTGCCAATCCGCGGCAAAAGGATGTTTCTAATCTGTCACCAGGCCATACTTTCTATACGTGCCTGTATTGCTGGGATTGCTCTCATGTTGACCCGCGTTGTCTACAGAAGAGCAACGTACTAAGTCTATGATCACACTTTCACTGAATAAAATTAGCTAGTAATGTTATAAGATTTCTTAACGTTAGATAGGTTTCGAACTATAATAAGCTGATTCGCTCCACAATTATAACAAACACAGCGATATAGCTGCTGGCAAAATTGGCAACATCCTGCAATATTGCATATACTGCTGTAAAGGAAACAGGCTGTGGAAGCTTTCGAATACGGTTAGACTACGAAAATAAAATTGTTGCTGTTGCTATTGCTGCTGTTGCTCCTCGCACGTAGCAGAGTTGGGTGGGATTTGTATGGGTTGGGTGGGGTGTGAAAGGGCAATTCTCCCACAAATTTAGACTTGGCACATCAACTCCAGCTACGATCATGCAGTATGCACGAACTCGTAGGCCTACTCACAGTTTTACCCGCGCACCAAATGACAAGGATGATTTTACACCACACACTAGTCTGGCTACACGCCCCTGCTTGATGTACCTGACGGCGCCACAATCAGCGTCGTCGTATTCGTCATCTTCGTCATCTTCACTGCTGTTGATGTTACTGCTGCTGTTGTTGTTGTTGTTGCTGCTGCTGCTGCTGCTGCTGCTGCTGCTGCTGCTGCTGCTGCTGCTGCTGCTGCTGTTGTTGATGTTGTTGCTTTATAACTATGAGTATTCCGAGCTTTTGCTGCTCTACGAGTATGAGTCAACTATCGTATTGATTAATATTTGATATAATTAATTTTGTTTGTTTCTCCGCGTGTTTATAAATTTATATCTGGTTTTGCTTTGTCTCTCGCCCTCTAGCACGAACAGACACACACTGTTATCTATGCTGATCCATTTTACAAATATTAGTAACATTTTCAGCAGCTTTTAACAGCATTAATTTAGGATAAATGTTGCCGGCTGTAGTCTTATCATAATAGCCGTCATTATCTATATATAACATTACGACACCATGGCGAACGTGTAATCGCAGGTTAAATGACCTGGTCTAACTTAATTCAGTTAGATTTCTTAGAAAAGCAATTTATTATCTTACTTTTTCCATTAACTCCACCAAAGCATTCTGAATAGATTGCTGAGGGTAGCGCACTCTTCCTTAATAACATATGTCATCATGGATACCACACCCAATGCAATGCTACAATTACTTATTCATATTTACTTAAAATGCATTTGATTTAAAAGTCCGTGTTTCCGTAGGCAGCAACAAATTTCAGTTAGCTTGTTTTAAAAAATTCATCAAGATTCCTATTCCGGCGTTCACTTGTGGGCTTGCTTACTGGATCTTAGAGTGAAATGTGTTCACGTTGATTGTGTTCGATCCCGATCTACTGGCGGATCTAATCATTCCTACAGGACGGCTGGTAATGCAGACTCCATTAGTGCACACTCTCATCTGATTCACTTTAGCAGTAACTTCCCAGCCACACATGTTTCTTCTACCCGCTCCTCGATACGCACACCTTCACGTCATCCAGGAACATCAGCTGTAGCTCAAATTATCATGATTTACGTGATTTTGAGCATCAATAGATATTTAGATCAAATAGAACATAATCTTATATGGGCTATGAAAAGAATAGCTTAATGGTTATACCTGGAAGTATAATATAGGCCAATTGATATATAGGCGGAAGTATAATATAGGCCAATTGATCTATAGGTGGAAGTATAATATAGGTCAATTGATCTATAGGCGGAAGTATAATATAGGACAATTGATCTATAGGTGGAAGTATAATATAGGCCAATTGATCTATAGGTGGAAGTATAATATAGGCCAATTGATATATAGGCGGGAGTATAATAAAGGGCAATTGATCTATAGGTGGAAGTATAATATAGGACAATTGATCTATAGGTGGAAGTATAATATAGGTCAATTGATCTATAGGTGAAAGTATAATATAGGTCAATTGATCTATAGGTGGAAGTATAATATAGGACAATTGATCTATAGGTGGAAGCATAATATAGGTCAATTGATCTATAGGTGGAAGTATACTATAGGCCAATTGATATATAGGCGGGAGTATAATAAAGGGCAATTGATCTATAGGTGGAAGTATAATATAGGTCAATTGATCCATAGGTGGAAGTATAATATAGGTCAATTGATCTATAGGTGGAAGTATAATATAGGCCAATTGGTATATAGGTGGAAGTATAATATAGGCCAATTGATATATAGGCGGAAGTATAATATAGGTCAATTGATCTATAGGTGGAAGTATAATATAGGCCTATAGATCCATAGGTGGAAGTATAATATAGGTCAATTGATCTATAGGTGGAAGTATAATATAGGTCAATTGATCCATAGGTGAAAGTATAATATAGGTCAATTGATCTATAGGTGGAAGTATAATATAGGCCTATAGATCCATAGGTGGAAGTATAATATAGGTCAATTGATCTATAGGTGGAAGTATAATATAGGTCAATTGATCTATAGGTGGAAGTATAATATAGGACAATTGATCTATAGGTGGGAGTATAATATAGGTCTATAGATATATAGGTGGAAGTATGATATAGGCCTCGCTTGATTCAAAATCACCCCTTTGCAAGAAAAGAAGGGGCCAAAGTACAAACAAGACAACGTATTTCATTCAATCCAAAAGCACATCAGGTAAAGCCTTCTCATACTTTTCCATCTTTTGTATTCCAGAAGCGGCTCCGAGATTCGGCATGGTAAAGGCGATATACCCTCTGAGACAGGGTCGGACAGCTGTATGGTTCAAAGCTAAGAATGAATGATGAATGCAAGTGCATCCCACTCATTTTGAGTACATAGCACGTATACACCCAGCAGTGTCACCTGAGTTGCTAAGGACAAAACGATGTTTGGCATCGCCGGTGGAAGGACAATCGTGGAACACGCTGGGTTGAAAAACAGTGATAGAAAACTTCTAACAAGATGGTGCTGAGAAACTGGGAAATTACAAAAATGATATGAGGCGAATAAATCTCATTCCTTCATTAGAACATGCACATGCACGGGCGTTCAAACGCACGCATCAACGCACACACGGACGCACAAACGCACGCACACACGGACGCACGCACGCACGCACGCACATACACACACACACTCTCTCTCTCACTCACTCACTCACTCACTCACTCACTCACTCACTCACTCACTCACTCACTCACTCACTCACTAACTCACTCACTCACTCACTCACTCACTCACTCACCCTCTCTCTCACTCACTCACTCACTCACTCACTCACTCACTCACTCACTCACTCACTCACTCACTCACTCACTCACTCACTCACTCACTCACTCACTCACTCACTCACTCACTCACTCACTCACTCACTCACTCACTCACTCACTCACTCACGCAGGCACACACCACCCTATGAGAGAGCGTTTGTGATAGAATTGGGCAATGGTGTAGGAGGGGAGTTTCTCAGGAAGAGTCGGGTACCTGTCGGCTCTTCCTCTGGGACAATTTCGAATATTAGACTATCGGAGAAGGGATTTCAGACAGTATTTCTATGAAATTTATCAAATAATGTGCGTTTGGTGTTTGTTTCAGCGGAGTGGGTGGGTGGGGAAATTTCAATAACGTTACAAATTTTTGAGCCAAGAGAAGATTTTTTTTCTAATTTTTCATCATGCAAATGGACAGACCTCCAAATCACTGCAGGGGCCGTTCTGGCCGGCATGGAAATCAAATGGTTGATGAGTAGGAAAATTCAAATGTTTTGCTTAGCCATTGTCCATTTTTTCCATTTTTAAGTCCAATTTTTAAGTTTGGAATGACTGGCTCTGTTATCGAGCCAGTCATTTTAGTAGTGATTTAAAAAAACCCGGTTTTCTCTTGGCCTACAAATCGTAATTGCTCCCCGTTTTCTTGCCGGTTTGACAATTAAAGGGTTAATTTGAAACAAAAGGGTTTAAAAGCCACTATACAAAGGCTCCAAAGAAGCAATCGTTTACTACACAAGTTTTATTTGCTTCAAATAATCAGTGTTTGAGAAAGTGGATGGCTGCAACAGGCAGTATGGGCAGATATCAAAGTAGAATAATGGATGGATGTGACAGACACTACCTGGCACTTATATGCTAAGTGAGATAAGGGAAACATTTCCTGAAATGGCATTAATAAGCAGTTTCTGCCACACATATGGAAAATAATTATAGTGACTGATCCCTGAATGATTACAATATTCCCAATAAAACACTAGTAATTTGCACTTTTATTCTGCAATACGTGATCTTTTGATTGACTTTCTCATAAAGCGGCGGGCCACAAAGGGGTTATTCCTCTATACAGTAATGAAAGCGTGTGGGAATGGGAAATTGGATGATTGCAGAACATCCCGCAGTGGATCGATGACGCCAAATTGTCGGCAAGATGGTGGGCACTGATGACAGATAAAAGATGGCAAGCGGCAAATAGACAGTCGGTTTATTACTCGGAGAATCAGTTTGCAGGAATCTTTTCTTTGTGCTTTCTGAATTTGTCCCTGTTATTGTTTTTTATTGCGTGGAGTGTTGCATAAAATCTACCACACGTTCAAAAACAAACATGATCCTTAACCAAGAATCATCACAGCGGATGATAGCACAAGGATTAGTCATATGGCAACTGGTGGGCGTGTTGCGCAAATTGACCTGCAGATTTGCAGAATGTTTGACCGAGCGCCGTTCAGACTTAAATTCGATGGAAATAGGAGAATGTTTCTATCATATCCATTAACCAGAAAAAGATGTATAATAATGTGGTTACTATTGGTTTATTATTATTATTATTATTATTATTATTATTATTATTATTATTATTATTATTTGTGGTGAATTACATTTGGGTTAGGACATATGTTTGGGCCAGTTTAGTTTCAACACCGTATAGCCAATTATATGACAAGCCTGATACTATAACGCTGGACCAGTAAAATGTTTATCTAAATGACCAAATCAGGGCATGTGTGTAATTTGATAGCAGGGACGCATTTGACCTGTGGTGTTGGGCCAGCATTGGCAAAACAGTGGTAGAGTTACAGTTAGGTTATAAATGTTGTACTTGGACCAGTGTATGACCAACATTTGAGAGCCAATTTACATTGTACGAATGCTTGGCCTGCAGACGGGCATTTAAAATCAATAAACAAATGTATAGTGATAATGTTTACGTTGGTTATGACAGTTATTTACTTCTCAAGGGAGGCAACTCAACATCTTTATATCACATTCAACAGTTTAAAGAAAATATGTATTAAGTCCTTTAAGAATAACGTTATTGTGCTTCATGGTCAGTATACAGCCCGGTGTCTGACAGCAACTAGGATATATGTGGTCTAAATGGTATTCCCGCTCAAAATAATATAATCTTATAATCTAATTTTTAAAGCATTTAAGATAGACTTATGTGCAAAATGATCTTTGGCCAACCTAGCCAGCCAATGTTGGGCCAGTATTACGATGTAGGGAGTCTAGTTATACCGGGATAATAATAGGCCGACTAAATATAAGCCGAACACAATTTTCACATGACTAAATATTCTGCATCCACCGACTCACGTAGCTGACCAGTCTATCTGTCATAATGTTGGAATTAGAAACAAAATGATATTTATCTATGCATACAGTCAAGCCTGCTCAAGAGACCACCTCGCCTTTGGGGTCAATTTGTTTGTGTTCCATAAAGTGGTCGCGTAAGACAGGGCTTTTGTGGTTTAATTGTAAAGAAAACCCCTCTACCCCTGACATATATCAGCTGGAATTCACTGCTCATTGTGTAGTATCTCCAGCACTAATCATTGTCGCGTGTGGTAGACACCGCGATATCCACACGCGCGACCGTCCACTAGCAAGCTTCAACAATACTTCCCTATCCGATAACTTCCTTAAGGCTCGAAATGGATGAGTTCACAGACTAATGTAATCCATTGTGTTCTTGGTATCTCTGGAAACACATGCTTGATGCAAACATGCTGACATTTTGGCACATGATGCTGATATATTCTATTCATGCCATCAAACAGCTTTTGATTATTCTTGTACCGCATACGTCACAATGACTACCAATTGATGTTATTTGCCAATCACCCACCCTTTTACAACAACTGGCATCACAATCAGATGTCACGTTACGTCACATCACACTTAGATGTCACGTCACACTCATGTCACACTCAGATGTTACATCGGTCCTTATCGCATCCAGATGTCATGGCAACCCCATCACACCCAGATATCACATCAACTCGCATCGCACTCAGATGCCACATCAACTCACATCACACTCAGCTATTCCGTCAACTTATGTCACACTCGGTGGCAAGTTCAAATGATATGACTTGTCTGTGTTTCGTGGGCGTACGAGTACGGAGCATGACATAGGTCAAAGCTAGAGGCATACCTTTAAATCCCATCAAGAAAGTTAGCACAATATTGTGTGCGTTACCTTATTGTGGACATTGTCAGCACACCCGCCGTCGGCTAATATAGGAAACGCCCCAATCCCCCATCCCCAGCTCTCGAGATGGCGATAGCCAATGCTCTAGCTTCAGCAAACATCGCTAACCAAAATATTTACCTGCAACATGATTTCGAACTCTGAAGAAGTAAGAATGATAAACATGTGTTTATACGTGTTTATCTTATAACTGGCACTTACTTATTCAGAAACAAATACAATTCATGTATTATTTTAAGCCAAATATACCATTATCTACCTTCTTGCTTGAATGAAATTTGAAAATACTACGTGACTTGCCGGGATTCCCGTAGAGGAGTTAGGGGTAAAGAGGGCTTTATGATTTCTCTCAAACCAGGTGGGTCGTTTGTCAAACTTCATTCCGAGATAGGCTACATTCTCATGTTTAGTGCGGTGGTTTCAAGAATACTTCTCAGGCTTGGCGAAAGGGAAAAGTGTTGAGACTGTTTCTTTTGATTGGTATAGAGTTCCCGTTCACTTAATCTCTTGATCGCCTTAGGTTTTGCCGTTCCAATATGTTCAGTTTGTGTCCAGATCGACATGTTATCTGCAAGTGGTGCCCTGTTCATCTGATCTATCTGCGAACTGCTTTTGGACAGCAGCTCATTTATGCAAAGGGAAAGGAATTTACATACTACTTACTATCTTCCTATTACCCCCCCCCCCCCACACACACACACACACACACACACACACACACACACACACACACACACACACACACACACACACACACCCCGTCCCGCCCACCATAGCCTGGGAGTGTGGAGTATGAGCTAATTCCTACTCCCACTCCTCTATCTTGTATTATGGATGAAGAGGGTACAGTGAACTCAAAGTTATGAATTATGGAACTCCAATGCTAGATTATGTAGGTATCTTTCTACAAAATCTTATAACAAGTAATTAATATTTAACAACCATACAGTATGCCACATGCGATCCACCGCCATATACACCTGGGGGTCCCAAGATGTAGTTTGGCAGTATATAAAGGACGCATGTGAGAATCTCTGCATTAGACGTCTTCAGTGCGCGAGGCTCTTTCTGGATCCACCCACCCACCCCGTCCATGGTCTATGTGCAACCAAGTGCTATCACACAAGGCAATGGAAGTTTGAAATCAGAATGGGCTTCTCCGTGACGGATTTCTCCCAGTTAATAACCTCTGTCTAGTGTCTACCCATGTTAAAAATCGGAATTGCCCTTTCTTTAGATGAAAAGCCAACCGAGGCTTACGAGTTTCATCTACCAGTGTTTGAAATAAATGTTTCCCTCTCCTCGACAGACCGTCCGCTAAGACAAAATCTATCTGTTGAAGTAATTTGATCATCGTTATGAGTGGGTTGGTGAGCTACAGAGTGTATAGGTCACACACAGAAAAGTGTCTCTGTGCAGCTCGCAAATACTAGATGTTTCAACCTTGACGCAATCACTGTACCACGTGATAGACTCCTTTTTCTCAATTGCTTTAAAACAAACACCTGTTTTCCGTGTGCTATTAACAGATTGATTAATAAGACTAAAGACTTAAGTCTTCTTAAAACTGGCAAATAAATTCAAATTTTTTGTTTGTCCTTAAATACAAATAATATGTCAAGCAGTGTATTGCATTCCTATGCTGATTGTTCTGGCTCGACATGCGAGGTAGACAAGGCTAAAATAAGGCTGACGTAAATTACAATCTGTATCGTGATACTGTGCAAAAGCTGTATAACGAGTGGAACAACGAATGTACCAGGCGATGTGTTATAGCTGTAATGTTCTATATAATATAATGTTGGCCCCAAGCATCAAGTTTCGTTTAAGTAATAACAATAAACTGGAAAGATATGCTTACAGAATTTAACCCCAACATTTTCTTGCAGAATCTGGCGCACTGGCTCTTGGTGTCTCGTTTACAGAATATGATACATATAGTGCATGCCAAAGAGAATTCTTTCGAGAGAAAAGAACATCCATATAACAGAAATATATTTTTAAATGCAAACCTGCTTATAATAAACCAAGAAACTTTGAAGTTTCTGGAGAAGAAACAGCAGCGACATTAGATGAAAGAGAACACAACACAGCAAACACAAGAACTGCCAGTCAAATCAGTTTAAGATATTCAAAAATGATATTTCTTACATCGCATTGCACCTGTCATATCTGATATGTTGCTTTTGAGGTGAGGGGTGGTGTAATCTTGCCTTTATAAAGACTGCTTTGTAATGGAAGGTGGTATATGTTACACTGGCTGTATTCGACTGGGCGAAAAGCTAGAGTATATTGGCTCCGATAAGTTTATTTTTTATTCGACTGGTATTTCCCAGAGAGAAATAGGGCACAAAGCAAGCCAAGTCCAAAACGTGTGGCATGTTTTGTGAAGTATGTCACGTGATGCAAAATTGAAAATGCGGGGCTTAGGAGCTGAATTCTACTATTATTCACCATTCACTATGTCTGAAAACAGAGCTGAAAAGTTAGATTTTATTTTCAAGATACTAAAATTTAGGCGATTCAGTTCCGATTTATAAGTCGAACTTCTCTTGTGCGGTGCCAGCTAAATCTGCCTGAAAAGAGTCCACTATATAAATCAACCAGTCGTCATGAGCGCGGCGGGACAGAAAGTTCGATTTATAAAACGGGCCTTAGTCGGTTTCTGCACCTTCCATACTGCTAAGGATTTTTTATTCGACTGGTACGTTTGCATAGAGAACATTTTGGCAACTTCGCGAGTAAATTTACTCTACGGTAAAGTCCTAGTTGAATACAGCCAATAACACACCGACGCTTCATAGCGGGCTTCTAACAGAGTGCAATGACGATCCTGACAATATTGCTAACATTTGTCATTGTAAGTGTATCCCTCATCGTTATTATCGTCGTCGTCGTCGTCGTCGTCGTCGTCGTCGTCGTCGTCGTGGTGGTTGAAATTCATGCCATAAGAATGGTGTTCGAACAATCTCATACGCAGAAATTAAAATTAGTGTTTTCACAATAGCTTGATCGGTCTAAAATCGTGTTTAGTGCGGCTCTACCAGATCACATTCATAACGGTACTCATTTAACCGACGTAATTAAAATTGTTGTTTTTACTATTATCTAGATAGTAATTAGTATTATGACTAATTAATCTTCTCGATTACTAATTAAGTTTCTCTTGAATTCCTACTCGGGTGAGTTGCTTCATGAATAAGTATCAGCTATTCACAGACTATTGGGATTCTATATAAGCACCATTCATTCCAATTCCGGTAAATGAGATTTATAACTAAAGTCGTGTTGATTATTCTGGGAGCAATTTGATTAAATTTTTTTACACGCAAAGGCTGGAAAATGGAAATTGTTTTCCATACCTCATATGTAGTTACCGTTTAGTCCGAGCTTCAGGGATCATAGAATAAAAATGGTTAACCATAAACAGGCGGATGTAGTGATGATGTGTAATGAAGGAAGATGTATGCATTATCTTCCGCATGTCACGATCTATACAAGCAGAAACTGGGAATCTGGAACAAAGGACCGCACGCGTGACAATCACGCTGTCCTTAAAGGAAGCCATCAGTCATTAATGGAATTCTCCGGTAATCGGGGCATTAGTGATGTCTTTAAGACGGAGGAAATGAGTCTCTGTCCGTATCCAGTATTATCCAGTGCGCGATTGTTACAGCAACGAGAGACTATTAAGGCATGTCAGTCATTCAGCTCCGAATAAAGCATGTGCATGCGTGTAGCCATTAGGACGTGCCGCCATGTGTATGAAGAAAGCACGGGTATTTTGTCAAAGAAGTCGAGGAATATGGAAGCGTGAAGATCCCTGCAGGGATGCTGATGCATATCAGCAGTGTGTGACAGCATTCGACCGGAAATGCCAGGACATTGCATGATGGGGACATGCACGCGAACTGCGCGCGAATTCTTGTCGCCTCTTTGCAGGCATTAATACTCGGTTAGAGGTCGCAATAAACGTCTTGTAGAAGCAATGTACCAAGGAAGTATTGTCTGTTGCGTTAGATCTGTCGAAGATGGATACGGGAGGGGGATAAGAAGCGGGCTAATGACTTCTCTGTGACTCATAAGATGAAAGCATGTTGCGAGCTAATGCGACAGAATGTATGTGTCTGACTCGCGCGTACACGTGACACACGATTCGACTATCCAAGGCGACACGAAATAGAGTGTCGTCTCAAAAATGACTCACATAAAGGTGTGTCTGTCATTTCATCAATACTCATCTCAGCAATCCTGCATGCCGTTCATTCAACTTATAATTAGGCCTAGCTTAATATCATTGCGAATATTATTTTATATGAAACTAGATTGATCGGACGCGTCATAGCAAATCCTCACGTTCACCGGTTTGAACTTTTGAACCCATCCCACAACACAACCCCGTGGGCGAAGCAAATGTAAATGTCCTTTTGCACTCCACAATCACATGCGTAACTCGCATACAATATTTGGTTGAATTTCGTCCAATAGTGTCTGAGGAGTTGCATGACCTTTTGACCCAATCCCCACCCCCTGGGGCCGAGGCCAAATGTTAATGTGCTCTTCCACTCCACATTGATATGGATAACTCGCATACCAAATTTGTTTGAATTCTGTCAAATGGTTTCGGAGGAGTGGCATTACAATTCATCTTTTTACCTTTTGACCCCCATCCGCCACCACCCCCTGGGGGCGGGGCCAAATGTAGATGTGTTCATCCACTCCACATTGATATGTGTAACTCACATACCAAATATTGTTGAATTCTGTCCATCCGTTTCGGAGGAGATGCGTTACAATCAATTTCTGCAGGTTAAGATTTCACCTTTTGACCCCTCCCCTTCCCTCCCCACCCCCTCGCCCCCTAGGGCAGAACCAAATGTAAATGGCCTCATGCACTCCGCAATCATATGGGTAACTCACATATCAAATTTAGTTGAGTTCCGTCTAACGGTTTCAGATGAGTTGCATTACAAGTGATTTGACCTTTTGACCACTGCTTCGCCCCCTGGGGGCGGAGCCAAATGTAAATATCGTCTTGAAAAGTGAAATCATATGGGTAACCCACATACCAAATTTGGTTGAATTCCACGAAACGGTTTGGGAGGAGATAGTGTGACGAACGAACGGACTGACAGACTGACAGACAGACAGACAGACGGGGGCGTTTACAATATCCCAGACGTGTTTTTAAAACGTGGCGATAACTATGGAAGGGCCTTCATTCTGCTAACGATACATACCTTGCAAATATGCGTCCAGTTACGGAAATATAGTCTATAGTTTCCCACGAGCTATAACTTTGGTTCACTATGTTATTTCCGATATTGACTAACAATGTATATGGCTGTAGATGAGGTGCACGTGGATGCAGCAGTAACGGTCACATTATATGGAAGCAGAGATCTCATTGCATGGTATATCCCAGTATTAACAATTTAACCCTTTAACACTCATATCAGCCAAAAGCAGCTTCTACAGTGGTCTTTTAGAAATGTCCATTTGCAGACCAAGAGAAGACTATTTCTGAAAATGTATCACTGGAATGACTGGCTCGATAACTGAGCCAGCATTCCAGTAGTAAATTTTCAAAAAAAATAGGTTTCGCTTTGTCTGCAAATGGACATTTGTTTTCTATGGGAAAATTGAAATTTTCTTGAGCTAATTCGTGGGTTAAAGGGTTAACACTTTATCTCCCGAGTCTCAAGTTCAAAACACCAATATAGGTGTTTTTCGAATATGGCAAATTCCACTATTCGAATATGGCAAAACTGTTGTATATTCTGAAACTAATTTCACCGGAACTTGTTGCTGTCATAGCTCGCAGTCAGATTAGTTTCAAAATATTCAACGGAAGATTCCTTGCATCATAAATAATGTGTCAATTCTAGGATGTGAGGATTAACACTTTAATGTCTAAATTCTATCAAGAATATTAAAGTTTTGCTTATTGAATGTCCATTTGCGGGACAAGAAAAGACTACTTTTGAAAATGTATTACTGGAATGACTGGCTCGATAATCGATAGTCATTCCCACGTTAAATATTCAAAATGTGTCTTCTCTTGGCCAGCATACTGACATTCCTTGAGACTACCGCAATGTCAGGTTGTGGCCGGCTTAGCTATGAAATGGTTAATCGGATAAAGACCACCTTCCATTCCACATTTCTTACTTTCTTTCACTTCAAACTCGCTCAATGAAGAATCGTGTGTTATTCAACTGAATCTTTGTTTGTCTAAACGTTTTGGAGCTACCCACTTTTCCGTGCTGAAGAAGGGCTCATAGGAAATGTAAGGGGATTTTCAGTATGAACATTTAAACTGCGACTACACATAGAGTTTTAATCACCACCATACTTGGCTAATATGTTACTATCTATGCGCCAAAGACTTCTCTTAATTTTTGGGCTGAATGTCCAAGATCAAGGTTACCAATTAGTGGACAAAGTTACAAGTTTTCGGAAATACCCACATTACCCCGTAATTTCAAGATCATTGCTACCCCTAAATCGCGTCAAAGTTACCATTTTTTTCGCGAGGCTTTCAGAAATGGCGTACAATGCAATGCGTATATTAGAACATATTTTATGTCCCATTCTGGCGCCCAGGAACCCCATTTTGATTTTTTAAATTACTCGTTTTCATTTTTGGCACGAAATGAACTTCATTTGGTAGGAAAAGTTGTAAAAAAATTATTTTTTTTCAAAACGGCCTCCAAGATTTTTCTTGGTGCGATCGAATTAAAATTCTAGACATTTACCAAATGGATAAGTCTATACGTTGGCTATGTCTCGCCGATTCCGAGCTAAGCTCCGCCAACGCTTTCCCATTGTTGGGATCCATCTAACCAGGAATTCCCATAATCCCAATATCAATGTAACTATACAAGTAGGCTGTTTAATATTTTTAAACTAATTTGACTGGGTGCTGAGGACAAAGAAGAAGTCAATAGGCAATCATGAGCTATTTGCCATATTCGAAAATATGTACCATGGCCTACGAAATGAACAATCAGGGTTAGAAGAGGGGATGGCAAGGCAAAATAGCTAGCAAAGGTGTAGATGGCGATTCTATTTCTGTATGCGTTAGCTGTAAAGTGTATTGACATAATGCTACAGCTAAGCCGATTACTGAATTCTAACTGTCATTATGATGTTATCCTGAAACAGGTGGTGATGATAATGATAGTGATGTTGAAAATATGAATATCACTGATTCACCTGGTATCGGAATATGCATGCATCTCTATAACAGTGACTATTTGTTTATACTATTCACATAAAGTATCTGTTTATCATATGTAATATTCTATTCAAAATAAATTATGGATAGAAATAAAATACCTTGTTTGTTTTATGTCAAATTTTACTCACAAATTTAACTTGTATTCTAGTTTATACGTCTACCTGAAAGGACTGGAGTATAGTCACAACTGCCTTGCCCTTGTAACTAAGGCTCCACTAGAACATGTGTCCGTAATGTGGCCGCACTTCCCCTGCACGACAGGACGTATGGCCACACCAACAAAGGTATAACATCACTTAGAATAGGGTTTTGCAAATATGCCATAGCTGGCACAGCATGCCCGCTGTGACGCATCAGTATACCCGTGCTGCGCCGGTTATACTATAGATATAAAACCCTTTTGGAAGTGGCGTTATGCCTTCAAGATTGTGGTCATGCGTCCATACATGCTGCCGCAGTACACCCACAGTGCGGGTGCACTATGGCTGCAGTCGCACATGCAGCCGCATTGCGGGGGCAGTGTAGCCACACTCGCTGCACGTATAGATGTATGGCCACAACCGTAAATGTGCAACATCACTTCCAATAGGGTTTTGCGGCTATAGCATAGCGGCATAGTGCGGGTGCACTTCAGCTGCGCTGTGGCCGCAGTGCCCCCCCCCCCCCCCCCCCGATATAGTATATATGCAAACCCTATTCAAAGTGTTGTCATGGCTTTGATATTGTGACCATACGTCCATACCTGTAACCGCAAAGCAGGTGCACTCTGGGGGCATGTGTGGCTGCTCTGCAGGCACTATACCATGGATGTAAACCCCTATTGGAAGTTATGTTATACCTTCGCGGTAGTTGTCATGCGTCCATACGCGCAATCGCGCTGTGGGAGCACTATTGGAGCAGTCGCACATATTTACCCGAAATAGCAGGGGACGCTGAAATTACATTGTGATTAGCATAGTAGTCTATGCAGAGACCCAGAATTCTTTCTTCATCGACAAAACTCACTTGCTAATTCAGTGGTTATTGTAAATATTGAAAACTGCTTAAGAATTTGCAGGGGAAATGCTTAAAAATACTTCTTGTTGTTGTTGTTGTTGTTGTTGTTGTTGTTGACGCGTATGCCTCCTGGATGTCAAAGCAGCACCCTTGTTAACCCGACACCCGTAGTTCTCGCGTCTTGAGTGAGGGAAATCACGGTAGCTAGAGTTGTATGACTGGGCAGCCAGCAACACCAGCAGCCTCGGTTGTAGCGGTGCTTGAAACATAGGCTATTTCTGTATATTTTCCGAAGTTTTTTGTAAGCGGTGCTTGTAAATGGTCTATGAAATCGTATTTCTATTTCATTAAGCGTTTGGAATAGCAATACGGAAGTTTACTATTATAGTGTTTACTACGTGGTGCATACAACTATGTCATCAGACTGATGATGTTAGTACCCATAGGAAAGTTATTACAATCTGAAATAAAGCGTATTTCTACATATTTACCGAAATTTAAACGAGTTTGTGGGGGAAAACGTGATACATAACGATATTACTAATCAATCAACATGAACTTATGCCTGTAAGTTTTGCCGTTCCAATAATTGAGAGGAAAGATGACAAAAAACGTGACACTGTCACTTTGCGCCAATATTCAATAAGTGATTGTGCATTATTTTAGGCTGTCAATATCTTTATGTCACTTTTGACTGTTACAATAATTGACACTGCGCTTGACCAAAACTGTTAACTTGAGCAATAATCAATATTAGCAACACGTGGTTATAACCTTTATGTATCTCTTATTACAGGGGTAATCGATAAATCTGCGTCTATAATTTCACCAATGTGTGGCTATTGATACAGGGATAATCAATAATTTTGCATCTATCATTTCACCACTCACATGTGCGTCTAGCTAGTGGTACAGGGGTAATCGATTAATCTGCATCTATAAATTCACCAATGTACGTCTATTGCTATAGCTCATAATCGATATTGGGTTGGCAGGTGACAATAATTTATGTGTCTATTGTTACATGGGTAATCGGTAAATCTGTGTCTATAGTTTCACCAATATGTGTCTATTGCAACAGGCATAATTTATGCATATCCAATGCTCACGCAATCAGATCACTATATTGGCTGACAGCAGACATGCTGTTTGGTTGCTTTAATCTGTCAATTCATTTAGCTAATGTTGTAGCTGGCATTATTGTGTGCCATAATGGCTAAAACTGCAGTGCTGCTAATAATTATTAAAGTGGCATTATCTTAAAATATCGCTTAATTCACACTTGTGGTCACTAATGAAGATAATCGCAATTGTGCCAGTAAACAAAATCGCCCTAATATTGCATGTGTATGTATGATTACTGTATACTGCGCCTGTAGTAGTAGAAACATCCTACAGCTGCAATCAGTCCTTCTTCGCTTTTGCCCACTGTGTCTTGTTATCAGCCAATTTTTTTAGCTTCCTCAGGTCCACCCTTGATTTGACTGTACAGAATCCTGCTTTCTTGAGATGGCCTTGTAGCACAGATTTATGCAATGAAGTCTTATCCCGGCATTGTATTTTCTGACTCCCAGTTGGGCGAATGCCAAGGCTTTCTGTTACGGTGTGTCCCCTGGCATCCTTATCACATGGCCAAACATGGACCATCTTTGCTAGACGACTTTTACTGACAGCGGTGATGCATTACACATCTTGTATAGTACATCATTGGAAATTATATTGCATGTGTAGTTGTTTATAATCTGTGCCTATTACTTCAGGCACACAATCCAGTACTACAATAATCGATTACCGCTCAAAGTTGAACTACTTGCACCAATAATTAATAGCTAAGTAAGAGCTGATTTTATTTATGTGGGTCTCTTGCCCCAGCCCTAATCGATAATTGTGTGTCTATTGCTAAGCCAATCAGATTGCTCATCCATCGCTACAGGAGTAATCGATAATTTAGCTGCATCTATCGCTCAGCCAATCAGATTGTATTTCAATTGCTACAGTGTGTATGTAACATTCGGCTGTAGTAGTAGAAACAGCTGCAATCAGTCCTTAGTCGCTTTCGCCCACTGTCTTGTCCTCAGCCGAAATCCTTAGCTTCCTCAGGTCCATTCTTGACTTGAGTGTACCGAGTCCTGCTTTCTTGAGGTCACCTCATAGCACGCTTAGCAGATTTATGCAATGACGTCCTCTCCTGGCTTTGTATTTGCTGGGTCCGTGTAGGGCGAATTCCAAGGCTATCTGTGCTGATGTGTCTTCTGGCATCCTTAACACATGGCCAAATATTGCTCCAGTGGCATTCGATAACTTTTGCACGTCTATCACTACAGGGGTAATTGATAATTTTAAGTTTATCGCTCAGCCATTCAGATTGTGTGGCCATCCCTAATGTGCGTCTATCTATATAGGTGTTATCGATAATTTATGCGTGTCTACGACTCAGACAATCAGATTGAGCATCCATCACTAAAGGGGTAATCGATATTTTGATTGACATGATCGATAATTCTGCATCTATCACTCAGCCAATCAGATTGTGCGTCCATCGCAACAGGGGGTAATCAATAATAGGATGCTGCTCATTACTGTGACAGCGAGCTAGAGTGAACATCTCTGCGTGCTCGTAGTAATGGCTTTTATACTATACTTATAGTATTGTTAGCACTATTACTTGTAGTAATGGATCTTTTCTACTATAAGTAGCTGTACTGTGTAAGTTCAACAAGACATGTACTTTACGAGTATATCAAATAATGTGCACGATTCATAAGCAGAGAAAGAGGAAACAACGAAATTAGGTATTTTATAGTGTATGTTATAATATCTTATAAGAAATAGTATACGACCACTTGATCCATTTTTAAAATAAAAAATCAAGAATTAGAATTGTCTTTCTCACGTCTTCATCATCACGGTCATTAACCATAAACCGGCAGACACGCTTTTTATTGGCTCTCACAAGTCACGCAATTTCTCGGAGTGCCAAAAAGGATAGGGTTCTCGTGGTCGTGTTTGTACAATAACGCCTACCATAACCTGCCCCTTTTAGCACTCCATACATGGGCAATTGAGCTCCGTCCCTCGAAATCACGTGACTTGTGAGAGCCAATCAAAAAGCACATACATCTTAGCCCATTACTACTTAGTTGATTTCTGTTCAAATGAAAACTGGTAACTTTGCGGCCCAACAGGTGCCCTTTATCATGGGTATGTGATCCAGGTGAGATGGAAGCCTTAAATGATGTGAAAGGGTATGCTCGTTGAACTTCATTGATGAAGTCATTTTTGCAAAAAAAAACTAAATCTGGTAACTTTGAGACTTCCATCCACCTGGGAATGTGGCCTAGGCGTGGTGGAAACGTGAGATAATCTCTTAGGGTATCATCTAATATGTCAATGGACCTTCTCTGATGAACCGGAGTTCAGTTCTGCCAAAAATGAAAACTGGTAACATCAAATTCCAAGGGATGCCCTTCTCACTGGGCATGCGACCCGCAGTAGATGTGACCATCAAAGGATGTCACAGGGCATTTTCTAATAGGTCCATCGACCTTTCTGATGTAAAGGCACTCATGTTCGCCAAACATGAAAACTGGTAATTTTGAGGCGCAAAACGCACCCTTCCTCTTGGGCATGTGCCAGCCAGATCAATCTACACAGTCAGGGCTCCGACTAACTAGGTAACTAACATCTTGACCAAGTATGGTAGTGATCCGATAATAACTCTATGTGTAGTCGCGCTTCACAGATCAATGCTGAAAATCCCCATAATTTCCTATGGTACCTTTTTGCCTACGAAAATGTGGGTAGCTCGAAAACCCTTTGGCTAATCCAAAGGAAAAATAATAGCACACGATTCCAGACTGGGTAGAAGAAGTTGACCAAGTTTGGACGTGACTGGATGAAAGCTCTATCTGAGGCGCGAGGTGGTGTTGGTGGTGGTGGTGGCGGTGGTGGTGGCGGCGGTGGTGGTGGTGGTGATGATGATGATGATGATGATGATGATGATGATGATGATGATGATGATTGGGATACTGTCTTCTGTAGCTGAAGAAGTGAAACTTCTTTTATTTGCAATCAGTTGTCCTTCAAACTTGTTCACTGTGGCTTGTCCACTGCAAGTGTTCTAAGCTCTGCTAGATTCTTTCGTGTAGATTACGTTCGTTCAAGACTGATCGCAAAACGTTTAGCAAGTTGATATTGTGGTGTCCCGTTGTGTGGTAGATACCAGTTGGCTCCTACGACTGCAAATTGCTGTGCTTTCTGGAATAAGAAGTGGTGTATCAATAGGACCATTTTGCGCGTCGATAACTCACCATCATCTGTAATACTCTAACTCTAGTGGCATACCTGTCATTGAGATAGGAGGGTTTGGTCTACGTGAAGTAGCAAGTGAAAAGCTCTGGTGATAAACCATCACCTTGTGGTGATCCTATCGATGTTTCACTTTGTGCAGAGAGCGTTGATTTTATGTGAATATTTAATTTTGAGGTTGCCAATAAGGGTCATTATTATCTGTGCTTAGAAAGTGGTGATGGCGGAGGTGGCGACGACGACGACGACGACGACGACGACGACGACGATGACGACGATGACGACGACGACGTTGATGATAGACAGAGCCATTGACATGATAAAAATCATAAGAGGCAATTGGATAACGTAAAACACTTTCGATTTCATCAAGTCGAAGTGTGTGAAATTTTAAGAGGACTTTCTAAAAGATTACTTGCCGATTTCAGATAATGAGAGCATGTCAGAATTGCAGCCAAGACAAAAGGTCCCTCAGCGCCTAGCTATAATTGTCTCTTATTTCGCGGGTGATAGAGGCGAGCAGACCAGGTCTCGCCTGTCTAATTCAATCAAGAAGAACTCACTGTTGTGTCAAATTGTCATTACACAAACATCTGTTGTGAACAGTTCAACATGTTTCCGTTTTGCGTAGTAATATTTTAGTGTCTATCAATGGATCACTATTATTGGGGATATTATGCTCTGACTACCACGTGGTTTATATTTGAGAGGCAATGGAGGGATCCTATCTGTCAATTAAGTATATGACATCATACTCAATTGTGTCACATGTAAGCTGACGTCATCATACATAGTGTCGTATCTAGCTCAGTCATAAAAATTGAAAAGTTAACCAAGTGTACGAATTGTACGTCTTTGATGGATTTTGAATAAACATTCTGTTTGAATATTTTGAAACTAATTTTACTGGACGCTGTTGCTCCCATTGGCAGCAACAGCACTCAGTCAAATTACGTTCAAAATATTCAAAAGCGTGCATGTATAATTATCTCGAAATTGTGATTCTGAGAATTCAGAATTCAAAGTATATAAATTGATTCCAACACACGTACTAAGATATAAATCGCTGTGCTCTGGACATTGAGGTGTTAATATTGGTCAGAGGTAGCTTCCTCTGCTTAGCTCATTTTGCCTTTAATTCAGAATTGACCACATTATTAGAACTAAGCATGATTATGCAAATACCTCAACCAGTGGGTAAAGCACAAAGACATTCAAACTTCTGAGCTCAAGTTTGTGTGATCTTGATACAAATCTAAATTTTCATTTGGAAATACATAATGCCAAGGTTTTTTTGCCAATTTCCGTGTAACACTGATGTCTTGTTTATATTATGGCTGGCGGGATGGAGTGGGGTGGTTGTGAGGGGTGACCCATTTCTATATGCCAGGGCCTGGGATTCTCCACCTTGAAAAATGGAAATGTAGATGTTCCGAGAAGTCATTTCCAGAATTCTAGCTGAAAAACTATACCATTATTAGTGGTCCGAATATATAGATTGAACCTCAGCCAGCCCTGTAACAGATAGTATGCCTAAGCGGCCCGACTTATGTCTATCCAAATAACTGTCATATGGCGGATCGAGGTCCGGGGCAGACATCGACTACGTTGTTAGTTGTAAACGAAAGCTTCAAAACTAATAAAAGATAGGCATATCCATCATGTACTGTGTATGGCTATTCCTCAAACTGATGGCGCACCAACGCGAAATGCGATAGGAACAAATTATAACACCGCGGCATACTTGAGAAATCCCCCACCCGCTCACACACACCCCACCCCACACACCCATCCCTCCCCTGCTTTATGGATCCACCACTGACGACACGTGAGTTCCTATTTGCGATGCTAACATCGAAGTGCATCGTGTATGGCATAAGCTTACACCAATTCAATAGCTTTAAATACTTCATCGTATTGTTATCCAGAATTTACGTGGTTTTTAAGTAGTAACGGTTTGTCACCGCAGCACCGTGGCGTATGCACGAAGCTCCATGCATGTTATATTGGCTACTTCCGCAAAGCTCCTTGGAATGATTCGGTCACCGAATGGACCTTTCCAATTTATCCATCCATCCATCATTTGACGTCATATGATGTCATAATCAACTAAGTGACATATAGTGCGATGTTCTCCGAACTATCCCGAGCGGTCACGGAAACTACCGAGCTGGAGACAGAGGCCCGAACAGAATCTTTGTGTGAGAACTAAGTTAGACTTCGTGTCAAATCATTAATATTCATAAGTATACAGTATTTTAGTTAGTTTAGAATAAATAAATTGTAACTATATAACGGCTACTTTGTGTTATGAAATCATAAAACATTGCATTGGCGACGAGGATAAAAGTGTGGATTTGTTTGAAAGTTTTTGAAAATCTACATCAACATTTTCTTTAAAGCCAAGGCGAACCCGGACCTAAGCTCTAGGATGACGGTTCTAGCTAGTCTCTGCAAAACATAGACGGTGAAGCAGGAATTTGATGTTAGTGTTTGTATTAGACTAAATTAAATGATTGTGACGGACATAAATGTCAGATCGTTTTATCATCGGACCGCCTGCATATGCTCTGTATGTGCACTACAGTCTGCTCCATAAGTTAACAAACCTCTAGTTAATTGGATTTACTGTGTGTAACTAAGGCTTTATGATCCTGGACTACGCGTCTTTAACAACACTTAACATTACAGTTCCATCGTGACAGACGTTACCTATACCCTATCATTGTGTCTTCGTATTGTCATGGCTGCTGCAATCAATTTACCAACATTTCCGACTTTTGATCCAGACAGTGACCAATCGAGTTTGAGTCAAAGGTGGTCTAAATGGTTTAATCGGTTTAAGAACTTTCTGGTGGCTGCAAACATCACGGAATCAACACGGAAACGTGCGTCCTATTGCACCATGCAGGCGAGCGTGTGCATGATATTTTTGACACACTCTGTATGACTGGTAACCGTGAGGAATACGAAGCAGGGAAGAAGGCACTCACTGACCATTTCACAACCCAGAAAAACACAGCATACGAGATTCTAACCTTTCGTCGGGAAAAACAGCAGAAACTCTCGACCAGTTCCATACCCGATTACAAGCACTTGCGCAACACGGTGACTTTCATGATAAATCTACAGGGATTAAAAATCAAATAATTCAAAACTGTTCGTCAGCTAGACTGCGTAGACGCATATTAGAAATTAAACCTGAGGACAGTACACTTTCCGCGATTCTCGGCATCGGCAGAAGAATGGAAACCGCCAACAGGGAGGCGCAACAGATAGAAACCACGCCAGCTCGCGAGGAACTCCGACATGTCGAAGATGTTCAACGTCACAACATTGGTAATGAACAGCAAAACGGCACGGTTCATCATGTTCGTGGACGGCGTAGCAAACCGCAACGCAAGAACAATTTCCAGGGAACCGTTAAATGCCGTAACTGTGGATGTCAGTATCCACATCTTGGCGGTCAATCTCAGTGTATGGCCTATGGCAAAACGTGCTACGCGTGCGGTTTCAAAAAACATTTTGCTTCTTTGTGTCGCAAATCTAGCAGCAGAACTGGGCCGAACAGCAATGACTACATGCGTCAGAATAAACCGCGGCAACACGTCAGACCAATTTTCTGCAACACATGTGTTATCAGATCATTCAGATGAGAGTGATAGCGACTACTTGTATCACGTGACTGGAGATACTATAAACAGTTCTCAAAATAAGAACAATAATCGTTGTTCTATGCCAGAAACTGTCGTGTTTGTGAATAGGATTAAAACAATTTTTCTTGTAGACACTGGATCTAGCATAGACACTGTCGCAGAACAGGACTATGATCGCCTATTCAAGGAGACATACCTTTTGCAAGCACGCATTAGCAACGCGTATCCATATGCTACTAACGTCGCTTTGCCTATTATGGGATCATTCAATGCAGAAGTCGCGTCAAGCCATGCAAAAGCCAACACGGTTCTTTACGTAGCAAAGGGTGCACGGGATTCACTATACTCAGCTATACGCGACATCATGAGCTCTTCAGCTGGTAAAGATCACCAATGCCATCAGCAAACAACCCGTTTCAGATTCGATAGATCAGATCAAACATGAATTCCCAGATCGGTTTCAGGGACTTGGCAAGTCACAGATTTCAAGGTAAAATTGCACATCGATGAAAACGTCCTTCCTGTCGCGCAACCACATCGCAGACAACCATTCCATACACGCGAGCGGGTGGATAAAGAACTTGAACGGCCTCAAAACCTTGACATCATCGAGCCAGCTACAGGACCGACCACATGGGCGAGCCCAATCGTCACACCGCCCAAGCCAAAGGATCCGGATAACATACGGCTATGTGTGGATATGAGGCTTCCCAATCAAGCAATCGTTCGTGAACAATCGTCTGTGTGACACATGTCTTCATGACAAACTGTCTGTGTGACTCTGTCTTCGTGACAAGCCATCTGTGTGACTCTGTCTTCGTGTCAAGCCGTCCGTGTGACTCTGTCTTCGTGACAAACCGTCTGTGTGACACATGTCTTCGTGACAAACCGTCTGTGTGACTCTGTCTTCGTGACAAACCGTCTGTGTGACACATGTCTTCGTGACAAACCAGCTGTGTGACACATGCCTCGTGACAAACCAGCTGTTTATAAAGGTCCACTGGCATGGATTACTTGCAAGTGGCACAGTCCTCGTGAAACAGAAGAAAGGAGGAAAGCATCTAGGCAGCGTACACAGCGTTTTATACCATTTGCCGTGCACTATTAACTGGGCTTAGCATGCTGTTGTGCCCTTCCGTGGACATGTGTCATATATATATATATATATATATATATATATATATATATATATATATATATATATATATATATATATATATATATATATATATATATATATATATATATATATATATATATATATATATATATATATATATATATATATATATATATATATACACCTGTGCAAAAGTTAAGCACAAGCAAAAACAATAGAACGTAGAAACATGATGGTACAACTAGGCTGCCATACTTTTTGTCCCCGCGTTAGCTGACATAATTCCAAGTACGAAATGTACATGCATGCATGACTTCACGCCGCTTGATGTCCGTGCGTGGCGGGAAACAGCACACGTGTTCAGTTATGTAAAAGTCCAGTTTGAGGTGTAGAACATTACATACAGATTTAGGCGACAAGATTAGGAATTTTGTGTTCATGACCGTGGTTTATTTGTACAGAGAGAATTAGCTCTTGATTGTGAACCGCTATGGCAAGACGAAGGTTAAGTGATCGTGTGAAATGGCAAATCATAGGCATGCATACCACTGGTATGTCATGCAGAGAGATTGGCAGACAGCTGAACATTAACCATACTGTAATCAGTCGTTTGATGGCAAAACATGGGCAAACTAACGAGGTGAAGGACAGGCCTAGATCTGGAAGACCGAAGAAGACTACTGCCCGTGATGATCGAGCCCTAGTACGCCTTGTTAGGAGATCTCCATTCACCAACAGCAGAGTGCTCAGCCAGCAATGGGAAACGCGCAATAGAGTGTCAATGTCTACCGTCAAAAGGAGACTGTATGCTGCTGGCATGAAAGCTAGGAGACCTGTCAGACGTCCTCTCCTCACTGCACACCACAAAGAGGAGCGTCTGAGGTGGTGCAACGAAAGAAGACACTGGAACATGAGATCCTGGAGACGGGTACACTGGTCCGATGAAAGTCGGTTCCTGCTTCATGCCACAGATGGTCGAACTCGTGTATGGAGGTCCAGACGCACGGCGTACGACCAACGTAACATCATGGAAGAAGTTCCATTTGGTGGAGGTTCCGTTATGATATGGGGGTGCATCTCATTTGATTGTAAGCTGGATCTGTTGACTGTACCTGGAACACTAAATGGACAAAGATATCAAGATTCCATACTGGATAGAGTTGTGGTCCCTCATTTTGTAAATCATGCACCTGGAACCCACCCTATATTCATGGATGACAACGCCCGACCACATCGTGCTAGAGCTGTGCATGAATACCTCCGCCAGAATGCCATCGAAACCCTACCATGGCCAGCATGGAGCCCTGACATGAACCCTATTGAGCATATCTGGGACATTCTGGGAAACATGGTGAGAAGGAGGGATCCTCCTGTGCAGAACCTACAGGAATTAACAGACGCACTCCATCTTGAATGGCAACGAATACCACAATGGCGTATCAGTCGGTTGGTGACCAGCATGAGACGTCGTGTCCAGGCCGTCATCCAGGCACAAGGTGGATATACCCGGTATTAATAATGACAGTCTCAAACTCGTGCACAGATGTTAAACTTCGTTTTCAGACACCATTAATGACAATCTAGCCACGTGTGTCAACTGTAGGGCAATAGTTGTCAGTTCTGTCAACGTAACCATATTCAGGCCTCGTTTTCAAGTTCAAACAAAAACATACAGTGTTTCCCCACCATCATAATCAGCATTCCTCTAGTTGCATTATTACCTCTTTCACTAAGATGGATGGGTACATAAATGTTTATGCTATTGCTTTCTTCATAGCACATGAATATACCCTCGCATGTGCGTAAAAATAGGGTGGTGCTTAACTTTTGCACAGGTGTGTATATATATATATATATATATATATATATATATATATATATATATATATATATATATATATATATATATATATATATATATATATATATATATATATATATATATATATATAAATATATATATATATATATATATATATATATATATATATATATATATATATATATATATATATATATATATATATATATATATATATATATATATATGTATTATTATTATTATTATTATTATTATTATTATTTCTGTGCGAATCGATAGCAAATGTGTTTTATACTCATGTTTTAAACAAATTCACCGGCACATTTGCGCGCCAGTTAATATCGAGTCCGATTTATACACGCATTTTAAATAAAGTTCGCTGGCATGGATTACGTTGATGCCCTGTGTTTTAGTGAAATATTACATAATAATCATTTATCAGCGATTCATATATACTGGCATGGATTACGTTGATGCCATGTGTTTTAGTATAATATCACATAAAAATCATTTATCAGCGATTCATATATACTGGCATGGATTACCTCGATGCCATGTGTTTCAGTATAATATCACATAATAATTATTTATCAGCGATTCATATATACTGGCATGGATTACCTCGATGCCATGTGTTTCAGTATAATATCACATAATAATTATTTACCACCAATCCATATATCTATACATTATATCATTGTTCTTTCGTTTGATAATTATAATTGTACTCATTACCACGGTATACGTATGGACAACATAACTGAAAGAAAGAAAGAGAATGTGATGATCTCCGAACTATCCCGAGCGGTCACGGAAACTACCGAGCTGGAGACAGAGGCCCGGACAGAATCTCTGTGTGAGAACTAAGTTAGACTTCGTGTCAAATCATTAATATTCATAAGCATACAGTATTTCAAATGTAGTTAGTTTAGAATAAATATATCAGTAACTATAAAGGCTACCTTGTGTTATGAAATCATAGAACATTACATATAGGCTTACGTCATAATTAATTAGCATGAATGACTGTATTCGACTGGGCGAGTAAATTGGCTCCATAGAGTATATTTTTTATTCGACTCGTATTTCCCGGGAAAATAAAGCACAAAACAAGCCA
Organism: Chaetoderma sp. LZ-2023a; assembly: GCA_034401795.1. Lineage (NCBI taxonomy): Eukaryota > Metazoa > Mollusca > Caudofoveata > Chaetodermatida > Chaetodermatidae > Chaetoderma > Chaetoderma sp. LZ-2023a. The sequence goes on from CM067372.1 coordinate 49,375,869, forward strand.
GGGCCAAAACGTATGGCATGTTTTGTGAAGTATATCACGTGATGCAAAATTTGAAAATGCGGGACATAGGGGCTGAATTCTGCTATTATTCAGCATTCGCTATATCTGAAACCATCGCTGAAAGGTGGATTGTATTTTCAAGATAGTAACATTTAGGCTATTTAGTCAGTTTCTGCACCTTCCATACCGCTAGGTTTTTGCCATTCGACCTGTACGTTTGCGTAGAGCACATTTTGGCAACTCAGGAAAGGTCCCAGTTGAATACAGCCAATGACTCGACTCAGTCCTTCTTTACCGCTTAATAGTCCGACACGTTGTACGAATTGTATGTCTTTACCATTTATAAGCACTTTGTTGAATATTTTGAATCTAATTTGACTGGGTGCTGTTGTTGCCACAGTCAGCAACATCACCCAATCAAATTAGTTTCAAAATATTTAACAGCTTAACTGTATAGTTTGCTGGAAATTGATAGTCAGTGAGTTCCGGGATCGATCGATCGATCATTCCAACAGGAGCGAGGTGTGGGTGGAGCTTAGCTAGAGATGGGCGGGGCGTAGCTAAAACTGTAAATGTCCATTACTATGAATGGAAACATCATCAACAGACCCTGTCTTTGCCACGTCAATCGGTTATTAAATTTTCATAATACTCAGCGAGAGATTTGGCAGACGACAGCAGCTGGCAGACGTGATGTCTCCATGAACAGAAGATATTTCCCTGGCGGCACCGAGCAGACGACAGTGCTGGTTTTACAGCACCGCTACCAAATCCCTAAAGCCTCTACAATTGATGAATTCTTAGTTTAATCCGTGTCCCTGTGTTGCTTGGTTTTGTGACTAATTTCCAAAGAGATCAGGTAGCCGACCTCTTCCTTTCCATTAACCTGGGTAATGTAATGAGCTATCTTGGGAGAACGTCATTTTGTGTTAATTCTGTTCTCGCTAATATTATTTATTCTGTGTGCCACGTATACGTGTACATATTGCATTATCGATGCCATTGCAATGATGTCCTCCAGGCACCGAGGTACCCACTTCAACACGTGTAACTAATGGATCACTGAAGGAGAGAAGAGCACAATGAAAAAGTAAAGACGTGTTAAGCAATATAGGTATCACATATCATTCTGAAAAATCATCGTATCTCTCACTATGTATGAATCAGGTATTACAGCTGTTTCATGAGCCACTAACCTACGCATACGCAATATGCCAATATGTCTACTCCAGTTGTTGCCTAGCGATTTAAAACTATCAATTAAAAATAATATCATATCTGAAATAATAAGATGTTGGGCTGGTCACTATGTTTCATTGCAGTTTAATCAGACTTCTCAGCAGTGAATATTTACATAATATATACGCGTAGTAGGACTGAGGAGTAACAGATTATGTGAGAAATACAATCTCAAAATCGTTGCCATGGCGTATCAAATTTATCCCACTCGATTAGCAAGATGTCGCTTGGAACGCGCAAAAGATCTTATTAAACGCGTTTGATACGAATATAGCTAGCTCTCTCGAGATTCTATATATATACTACCCAACTACTACTACTACTACTACTACTACTACTACTACTACTACTACTACTACTACTACTACTACTACTACTACTACCACTACAGCCACACACCCTACTACTACTACTACTACTACTACTACTACTACTGCTGCTACTGCTACTGCTGCTACTACTACTACTACTACTACTACTACTACTACTACTACTACTACTACTACTACTACTACTACAACTACTACTACTACTACTACTACTACTACTACTACTACTACTACTACAGCCACACACCCTACTACTACTACTACTACTACTGCTGCTACTGCTACTGCTGCTACTACTACTACTACTACTACTACTACTACTACTACTACTACTACTACTACTACTACTACTACTACTACAGCCACACACCCTACTACTACTACTACTACTACTACTACTACTACTACTACTGCTGCTGCTACTGCTACTGCTACTGCTACTGCTACTACTACTACTACTACCACTACTACAACTACTACTACTACTACTACTACTACTACTACTACTACTACTACTACTACTACTACAGCCACACACCCTACTACTACTACTACTACTACTACTACTACTACTACTACTGCTGCTACTGCTACTGCTGCTACTACTACTACTACTACTACTACTACTACTACTACTACTACTACTACTACTACTACTACTACTACTACTACTACTACTACAGCCACACACCCTACTACTACTACTACTACTACTACTACTACTACTGCTGCTGCTACTGCTACTGCTACTACTACTACTACTACTACTACTACTGCTGCTGCTCTTACCGCTAATGATGATGATGATGATGATGATGATGATGATGATGATGATGATGATGATGATGATGATGATTAGTTCATGAATTCAGCTCTAACGTTGCTTTGTGACCTTACTTTGTGCGGCATGTGTGGGTCAATTGTCGTTGTTCATGTTGCGTCCTATAACAATGAGAGACCCCCTTCAAGAAATAATTAATCCATACTCAAGGGAATTCAATTGGGGTGAGTGTCACCATAAAAAGTACCATCGATCATGTGGTGCACCTGCCAAGAGAGGGAGTGGGGGCTCTCTGGAAGCTATTTTCATCTTTACTCTGAAGTGGGGAGTACCGGGTCTAAATAATTTATTTCTCCTTTTTAAATTTTCATTCTGAATTTTCAGATGTCACGCGTCAAAAGAACTGATAATGTTATCTACCAATTCATCAACGCCTCACCATCAACTTCCATTCAACACAGTCATCATGATTTGAAGTAAAGCATATATTAAATATCTCCTCGCATATTCCTCGTGCATTATGCATTATGCAATATGCACGCAAACATCGTGCGCAGAAACAGAGCAGATACGAGGGACATTGCTGTTCATTACTGTCACAATCTAGATTGCGAAGACGATGCCATTGTTATGGATACTCATTAATCTGTTCAACCCTAAAGTCACAGAATGTCACTTCAATGCAAGGATATGGCTGAATTGGTGAATATTTTGAAACCAATTTGAGGAGAACATGGTGTTAAAATAAACAGCAACAGCGCACAGACAGATTGCTTTCAAAATATTCAGCATTTTACTTGTCAAATTGCAAATTAATCTTTAGCTTTTCCTTGTTCAAATGGCTAATCAATCAAGCGTTGCAATTATCAGCCCATGACCTCTCCAGGGTCAGCTCGCGATAAAGATGTCTGCCAATGACTTCCGAGAGGAAATGAGTTCATTTGCATTTTACAGGAATTAATTATGAAGCACATTTACATGCTCGTGATTCTCGTAACAGTTTATTCATGGCTGAGATTAAATGAAACTTGAGTGTCATTTATGACTCCTTATGAAGCGAGGTCTTTGATGACTTCTGTCTATTAATTTAATTTTAGCTATGCCCCGGCCCATCTCCAGATAAGCTCCACCCACACCTCGCTCGTGTTGGGATCGATCGATCCTTGAACTCCCTGGCTATCAATTTCCAGAAACTATACAAGTAAGTTGTTAAATATTATTGGTTTCAAAATATATAACAAAGTGCTTATTAAATGATAAACGCATACACTTCGTACAGCGTGTCGGACTATTAAGTGTTAAAGACGGACTAGATCAAGTCATTCATGATGGCATGATAAGAACGTCATCTTACACGTCACGTAGTTGATTATGACGTCATATGATTGAGTGAGGGAATGGATTCATGAACTGATGTGCTTATTCGGCGGCATGTCTTCATACGGCCTCGTCCTAAGCGTGCATAACTCGCCATTCTTTATTAGTAATTCCACGTGATTAAACAAGTTCTACGACAGCAAACAATCCACTAGATTGGCTTACTTTTTCTTCAAGACACGCGCCTTCTGCAGCCAGTAACTGAATCAACAAATTCACCATCTGGACTGAGAACACACCATCGACTATTCACCGAAATACGTGTCATGACAGCTGGTGTCTTTGCGACCAAGCGCGAGCAGACGCCCGCGCTCTCCTAAATCAACGAGCAAGCATGTGGTAACTGTGAGGACATGTACGATCGGGGATTTGTGGTCATTTCGGTAATGGTGTTTGCTTTGAACACAATAACGGCCAGCATTAGCCATGCAGATTGTTATTGTTGGTTAATCACTATGGCAAATCATGCATAGTGCATGAAAAATGAAATTATGTACAAATGTACTTTCATAATTTCAGACACGCTTAATAATTGCGCATCTACGACTTTCTTAAGACGTCTCTCAATCTACGCGTCTGTATACGTATTCCTTCTCTTCATGGCCATAGAATTGTAAATCTAGGTAGATGAAAATCAACCAATTTTAAGACGAAAATGACACGTGGGGATATAGTAATACATTATTTATTTCTTAATTAAATCTATCTGTGTAGCCGAATTCTCCATCCCGAATATAGGTATCTATTTCTACCTATTTTCCCCGCCCATTTTACGACTAATCTCCGACCACTCTGTAAGCGTGTTGAAATCGATGTGAATCTTTGAAACCTGAATTTCCAGAGTCTAAATTTAAAGGTAACACCTACACAGACCAGCTGTTGAATACTTTGTAACTAATTTGACTGGGTGCTGCATGTTGTTGTTTTTTTTCTTTGAGGAAATCAGTATGTACCTCATGAATCTGGTGCAAAATCACCGGGGACAAAACCCGCAGTCTTATAGGTGGTGCCTGGAAAAGCCCCAGACTAGCGGCCAAAAAGGGTGTCCAAAAGGTTACACACCTAATGGCTGACCACATGACCTGTTCCCCTATTGCATCATGCACCTTTAAAACCATTATCCTACAGGTGTAATCTGACGGCATATGCGATGAGACATTTTTTGTTGAATTATTTACTTAATTTCCCAACACATCCAGTCTCCCCATGCACTTTAACAAATGTTATCGAAAAATTATTAAAAACCTCTCACCATTATCCGTAGACTATCCATTCAAACATACAACATAAGCTACCCAGTCACCCAGCGTGTCCTATGGTAGCAACAACTCCCAGTCAAATTCTGATAAATATATTCGACAGAATGTTTATTAAATTATAAATTTATCAATAGACATACGAGTGGTACACTTTGGTGGCATACCTTTCGATACGCCATACGGGTTATGACGTCATACGATTCCTTGATTTTGGTAACATAGTTTTTGATACGTCATTTATATTGTGACGTCAGATAACACGTGCGGTATTTGATTATGACGTCAGATATTTGATTGGCAGACCAAACCCCAGAATGGCTTCCGCCTGATAAATAAACCATTACCTTATCTATGCTTGGCAATAACTGTTTCTTCTAATAATATCTATGCATTCTTGCTCAGTAACGACGAATTCTCAAATTATTTGCTGGTGATCATATTCAGTAGATATGTGCATACAAGCGCACTTCACGCGCAGTCTGAACATGGCCCAGCTCTTACATTTTCTACAATAAACCCCTAACAACCCTCCCCCACCCCACCACCCCTACCGTAGTGTGTGCCATCCTATTGAACGCCAGACTCTTCCGGTAATCCCTGGGCTAAGAGTTAATGAGGCTCGTGGTACTGAGCAGGGGCACTTCTTGCTGCGGGTATGTGACGCTCAAGAGGCTCTGTCACCAAGAGACCCTGAGTAAGCAAGGGAACCGGTGCCACAAGTAATCCCAGCAATGATCATTCGACATTATTCGCTCAATATAATACCGAACAACTATCAAAATCAGCTATACATAATATAGTTTCTAGCATAAACATTATGAATACGTATGGCAGGTGCGATTATCGAACTATTGTTAGCTATAATCGACCATTTATCAGCTGAACGCGCAATCTTAGTAAAAGGTAGCCTGAACATTGTGCGTTCAATACTGGCAACATTGTTAGCTATAGTTAGCAACAGTTCGCCAGTCGAATGTGCCCCTATAGTTATAATTTTCGATCGTGCTGTTTCATCAGCTGATTCCGGCATGCGTCAGAGAACACTTTATGATTGTGATAGAGCTTGTTTAAGCAAGTTTGCTGACATATAGCATCCTATTTTATAACCAATGCAATGCATCTTTTGAATAAAAGTTTTGAACTTAATTTTATTAACCTATTTGCTGTTGGTTTTTATCGTGGATTTACGATTACAATCCAGATGGAAATATGCTCGATAACATTAGGGACGCGATACTAGTCGTTTGCGTCGTTGTGACAATTATTACTATACCCATTTCCCGAGACGACTAGATGCAAGCCAGATTCCTCGCTGGGATGCGGGGTGGGAGAGGATGTGCAGAAAGGTTCATTTGAATGTTGGCATGTTTAATATTTTATGTAATTTTTACAGCCCTGGCCTGGTGCATGCGTGATCCTGTTTTACTAGCAGGAATATGCAGTCGTTAGCCAGTTCTAGCCACATTTAGTCAGTATCATGCGTGTTCATTTGTCGCCGTGTTGCATTCGGCTTCTGGCATGGCATAATCATCAACGAATGTAATTAGCCAGGCTTTGTCAGAGCAGTTCGAACAAAGGATTACATCGCCATAAAATGGCATCGATCCATGTTATTGTCAAACTGCATGTTCTGTCTGGGGTTTATCTGTTTTGTGCTGTGCAATGAGGGGTCAAGAAGACAATAACCATGATAGGCGTTGCATACGCACGCCGGTATATGATCGTTGGCCGTGTGCCATAAGGAAACGTGGTGTATGCATGACCTGCATGATGGGCATGAGATAGACCGTATATTTCTTGTCCATCAGATCATGCAGACAAAATTTACAACACACGCTTTAATTATCATCATAAATTACTACTATAACAAGTCGAACAGCTTTACAAAATGGATTTTATAACGTTTTCATGACATATTTTTTAAATATTGAGCATATATTTTTTACGGTTATATAATTTCCGCTTAGACATAGCAAAAAAATCTATTTTAACTTACAAACTTTAACAATTTTGATGAAAATTGCGCATTGCCTGTTTCTGTCATCAAATGAAAAAGGACGAGACAAAATGTTCGCCTACAAATCTGATTTCTATATATTTAGTATCTACACTAGACATACATTATAGCCTATAGTGTTAATTTGTTGGCAAAAAATTCACTAATGGGAAATACTTTGATTTAAATATGTGTAATAACACAGTTTCCCTACCTTCACATATATTCCCTATGGACAGACCACTGTTATATTAAACATAAAAAGGACGTAATTTGCACTCTGATGAGATTATTATTATAATTAATACACCTCATTAGAAAGCTAACAGATTTTGCTTTCTGGTCATATGTGTTAAATCCTAAAGAAATCATAAATACAACCGGTAGTTGCAGATTTTAAAAACCTCACCTCTCTATTTCATAGTAAATGTCTGGACAAGTCACGCTGCCAAATTAGCGCACGCGTACTGAGGATTGCGTGCGAAAATTGTTTAAGGTACATCAAGGAATAAGCTCCCTTACATTCAGGAACAATTTCTTTTCTGTATATTGTGTTGAATTGGTAATTTGCGTTGTCCAATACACCTTTCCAGAGTATGACTTATCAATCTGACGTCATATGACATCATACTCAGCTAAGTGACGTGTAAGATGACGTTATAATCATTACGTCATAATTGATTCTATTTGGCCCGTCTTTAACGTTTAATAGTCCGACACGTGGTACGAATTGTATGTCTCTACTATTTAATAAACATGCTGTTGAATATTTTGAAACTAATTTGACTTGACGCTGTTGCTGCCATAGGCAGCAACATCGTCAAGCCAAATTAGTTCCAAAATATTCAATAGCTTACCTGTATAGTTTTCTGTAAATCCATAGTCAGAGTGTTCAGATATCGATCGATCGATCCCAACACGTGTGGGTGGAGCTTAGCTAGAGATGGGCGGGGCATAGCTAAAACTGGAACGGTTCATTATTGTTGCGTCCGCACGAGTATCCTGTCTGGGGAAGTGTTACTGTCATCAGAAACACATTTTGTAACACAGTTTTCCCAAATGAATACCAGCCTTCATACCAGCCCGTTCTTACTGAACAGATTCCCTCATAACACAGGGTACTGGGCCAGTACGGGGACAACGCGGCCCAATATTGGCCTAGTATCGGCCTAGTAACCTGCACTATCAGGGTTGACATTTAAAAGCAATCTTATGGAATAAATCTGGTGAACATTATCAGCAGATAAACAAATTACTGACTCTAATTCCACAGACAACATACAAACACACAAGGATAAATATTTTATTTTAATTATGTTATTGCTTAATGCGTGTAAAACTACCAATATAGTGGGTTTAGATTGGTTGAACTTCAAATTTCTCTATTAACACTGACGCTTTTAATTTATTTTTTCACTAATAATACTTAAATGACCTCACTCACGCCAAACTGCTTAAAAATAAAACGGTAGCTCGCTATTATGAAACGAAATAAATCGCAATATATGATGATTTCCTATCCATAATACTATATCACAATTAAAAGATTATAGTAATTTACACGAAATCAAATGTTGTGATGTTGTGATGTTGAATGTAGGAATTCAGTTTTAGCTATGTCTACCTACGCTCCACTCACAATTCGCTCGGGCTGGGATCGATCGAAGCAAAACATATTTGCATAAAGAATTAATGACTACAGACAAAGCCAAAGCTATTTATTTTCATATTAGTAAATTTACCTAGCATAACCGTATAGTTTACTTGACTATTTATGTCGATGCTTGGGGTGCAGAAAGTTGGAGGAGGTCATGTGACGGGAGGGGTGTGAGATGGGGTGTGAGATGGGGTGTGTGTGGGTGCATGACAAAGCAAAGGATGTGTGGGTGAAAGAAGAACAGATAAACTTTCGCCAAAAAAGCCAATAAACTAGCCACATACACTTATTCTTAGTATCTATATCTTTAAATGGATGGGTGTTATGTGCGTGTTTGCAATCATTCGTCGCCAGTTAACCATGTGAACTGCGCATAAACGATCAGATACAATCATTCTGAAACTAAGTAAAATTGGAAACTGTTGCTGCCCAGGAAGCAACAGGTGAACAACTTCCAAGCAAACCAAAATATTCATCAGTCTACCCATATTACCCGCCAAAGGGACATAAATTAGTCATCAAGGCGAAGGAGTTTTCATCCCAAGACAACAACAATATTGATCTACAAACTGTCCTCTTTCATCGTGACACTTTTGTCAAATAGGCCATGTGCCCTAAGACTGGTCATAATTAAAGAAAGCCGAGACAGGTTATCGTGCATCTATAGGCTCTACGTTTCAACTCAAATGTCAGCTTTCCATGACAACCAGCACAGACAACGCCCACTTATAGCTATAAGCACAGTATCTGTATCTGTGTTATTCTACACGATATAAATCTTAACCGATGCCACATTTTATGCTATAATCGTTTTCTTCTTTAAGCTATTAGCCGACTGGAGAAAAGGTTTCGCGAAAAGCTTTCACAATCTGGAAGATGTTTTTCATTTCTATTTGCATTTTTGTGGCATCAGCCTGAAGCTAAACCATGAACTTGTCACTGTTTCACATCAACTATTGTTCAACAGAAGACTCACCCTTCACTCCAAGCAAAGAGATACTCTCTTAGAAAAGTGCTTAACACATTGCTGTCTGAAAATGACAAGCGGTGTGCAGTGATGCCTCTTAAACATAAAACACATCGAAGATTTGGACAGCGATTTGACTAATGCTTGATGCTGTCTAAGGCAGCAACAATTTCCAGTGAAATTGCTCTCAGAATGATCATAAAGGTGTTAGCTAGAGTATTGTATTATATGAGATGCAATTGTCTACCATAACGAATTTGGCCGTGTAGACCTCTGCTGGATAGTTTGTTGCAAGTTCCGTGTCTGAGATATGAAAGCATTAACCCAAAACGAAAACAACAATCCGTCACGTGAGCCGGTTTTTGACAGACGAGAGTAGCGTCTTCTCGTGGCAAGACTATTTGTGTAAGCCTGATAATAGCGATGTCGGAGTTTATGTTAAGCATTTATTACCACTAGGAATCTCGCCAGTTCTCGCACTAATTATCCACGCGAGAGACAAAGAGTAATGGTTCTCGTACCTGGCTTGTACGAGCGAACCCATCAACAGAACAGTTTTGCCAAAATTTAAAACGCATTTCATTCTATAATTGTATTTTGAAATAAGATTTAGTGCATTGCCGCTATGATTCTACTGGTTGTTTTGAGGACAGAATTTACTGTCTGTCGACAGCATGTAGCGATCTTTTGTGTAGAAATCGTCTGCATAATACGCATAGACAGTTTCATATTTAGCTTCCTTGAAATCAGCTCAATTGCTGGAAATTCTGAATGAACTGGTACACACCTAATCCGGTTTTTGTCCACAATATGTGGCTACCGTGGTAAATTGTGGCGCAAGTTCTGTAACCTTACACATACCATCAAAGTAAAACCGATTACTGGCTACATCAATTAGGGAAAGTGGCACTTCATCGCTACGAAATAGACACGCGAGAATGAAATATTATATGATTGATATAATAGCGCTACTGGCTTCCAGAATAACTGCCAAATAACAGAAGAATATTCCCCGAAACATGATTTATATCGACTAACCCATAGAACTGTTCCTCAAGAATTCTAGTACATTTTCCTAGAGAAAATAACGCAAATAATAATTTTTTTGGAAGGCTCCGCATTGATACATATGTCAAGGTAGGCTATACCATGACGGATCAAACACGGAACATCTACCACGACATGTCTATCAGGACACATCTAGAATAACAGTTAGTCATGACGCATCTACCTAAACATCTCTATAGCATATTCAAATGAATAATTCGTCAGGTATTCAGACAGGTGGGTGTCATTACATACAGGCCAGAGTAATTGGCATGTGGAATTTGAATGCTATGAATAATATAATAGTTCTGGAATCCATCTAACGCATTTTGTAGCGACCTGGGTTTTTCTGTCATTATCATAGCGTCATCAGCATAGAGAAGCACAATAAGATATAAATAAAGGTGCAAGCTATAGTTCGCTAATTGTTGTCACCCCCACCCCCACCCCCACCCCACCCCCACCACTACCCCGGTGTAAGCATTACTGTAGAAGAAAGAGGCGTGCACCCGATGTAAGCAACACTGGGAGAAAGGGCGATTCACGGATGTAAAAAATACTGAGGAAGAAGGAGCCATTCACCGGATGTAAAAAATACCATGGAAGAAAGAGCCATTCACCGGATGTAAACAATACTGTGGAAGAAAGAGCCATTCACCGGATGTAAACAATACTGGGGAAGAAGGCGCCATTGACCCAGTGTAAGTAATACGGTGGAAGAAAGAGCCATTCACCCAGTGTACGCAACACTGTGGAAGAAAGAGCCCTTCACCAGATATAAGTATTACTGTGGAAGAAAGAGTGATTCACCCGATGTATGCAATACTGAGGAAGAAAGAGCCATTCACCCGATGTAAGCAATACTGTGGAAGAAAGAGCCATTAACCAGATGTAAGCAACACTGTGGAAGAAAGAGCGATTCATCCTGGGTAAGCAATACTGTGGAAGAAAGAGCCATTCACCCTGTGTAAGCAATACTGTGGAAGAAAGAGCCATTCACCCTGTGTAAGCAATACTGTGGAAGAAAGAGCCATTCACCCTGTGTAAGCAACACTGTGGAAGAAAGGGCCATTCACCCTGTGTAAGCACTACTGTGGAAGAAAGAGCCATTTACCCTGTGTAAGCAATATTGAGGAAGAAATAGCCATTCACCAGACGTAAGCAATACTGTGGAAGAAAGAACGATTCACACAGTGTAAGCAATACTGAGGAAGAAAGAGTCATTCACCCTGTGTAAGCAATACTGAGGAATAAAGAGTCATTCACCCTGTGTAAGCAATACTGAGGAAGAAAGAGCCATTCACCCTGTGTAAGCAATACTGTGGAAGAAAGAGCCATTCACCCTGTGTAAGCAATATTGAGTAAGAAATAGCCATTCACCAGACGTAAGCAATACTGTGGAAGAAAGAACGATTCACACAGTGTAAGCAATACTGAGGAAGAAAGAGTCATTCACCCTGTGTAAGCAATACTGAGGAATAAAGAGTCATTCACCCTGTGTAAGCAATACTGAGGAAGAAAGAGCCATTCACCCTGTGTAAGCAATACTGTGGAAGAAAGTGCCATTCACCATGTGTAAGCAATATTGAGGAAGAAAGAGCCATTCACCAGATGTAAGCAATACTGTGGTAGAAATAACGATTCACACAGTGTAAGCAATACCGAGGAAGAAAGAGTCATTCACCCTGTGTAAGCAATACTGAGGAAGAAAGAGTCATTCACCCTGTGTAAGCAATACTGAGGAAGAAAGAGCCATTCACCCTGTGTAAGCAATACTGAGGAAGAAAGAGCCATTCACCCTGTGTAAGTAATACTGTGGAAGAAAGAACGATTCACACAGTATAAGCAATGCTGTGGAAGAAAGAGCCATTCACCCTGTGTAAGCAATACTGTGGAAGAAAGAGCCATTCACCCTGTGTACGCAACACTGTGGAAGAAAGAGCCATTCACCCTGTCTAAGCAACAATGTGGAAGAAAGAGCCATTCACCCTGTCTAAGCAACTCTGTGGAAGAAAGAGCCATTCACCCTGTCTAAGCAATATTGAGGAAGAAATAGCCATTCGCATTCGTGGTGTGTGTGTGTGTGTGTGTGTGTGTGTGTGTGTGTGTGTGTGTGTGTGTGTGTGTGTGTGTGTGTGTGTGTGTGTGTGTGTGTGTGTGTGTGTTCGTGCGTGCGTGCGTGCGTGCGTGCGCGTGTATGCGTGCATGCGTGAGTGCATGCGGGAGTGCGGTCGTGCCTGAGAGCATGACTGTCAGGAACTATTTTAACGCAACAAGGGAATGCAAGAGAGTTTCCAGACGCTGGACGTGGTCTATAAGAAACCTGCTTGCACGATTTGGCTCAAGACTTTCACACAAGGTATGGTGTGACTGCACAATACGAGGCGACAACTTTGGTTGAGATAAGAAATATCCTGACCATCAGGAAAATCCGGAAAATTAAAAAAATCAAGAAAATCCGAAAGATTCCGGAAATCTGAAAAATCTTTACAACGTGACACAAGTGAGGGTGAGTGTATGTAATCTCGCATTGCACTTGTTAATCTTTCATACAGCGTTGGATATAGATTGCCAAGAGAGCTGTCATGTATTATGCTTGGTGATGTAACTAACATCCACAAATACCTAAGTACACACACACATATTGCTAGGCGTTCAAACCACCATCAGTTATTTTTATGTCATAAATAGCAGGCGCTGTGTGTAAATGTCGAGTTGTGATGGCGCTCTCTTCTTGCTTGCGTACAATATTCCAAGCAAACAATTCATCGTTGCCATCTACACTGCTCCAACTAAATTATAATTATCTGATAAAAACTTACCACCTTTCTACCGCACTGAAGCATGTATTTGCTGATGGTAAAACGTATTCTGCAAAATTGGAAATAATCCGTCTAAATATACATCAGTCACACACACACTCTTTCTCGCTCTCTCTCTCTCTCTCTCTCTCTCTCCTCTCTCTCTCTCTATCTCTCTCTCTCTCTCTCTCTCTCTCTCTCTCTCTCTCTCCCTCCCTCCCTCTGTCTATGCCTCTGCCTCTGCTTCTGCCTCTCCCTCTCCCCCACCCTCTTCCTCTCCTTCTCCCCACTCTCCGCCATCCTCCCCCTCCCTCCCCCTCCCTCCCTCCCTACCTCCCCCTCTCTCCCTCTCTCTCTCTCTCTTTCTCTCTCTTTCTCTCTCTCTCCCTCTCTCTCCCTCCCTCCCTCCCCCCTGTCTCTGCCTCTGCCTCTTGCCTCTGCCTCTGCCTCTGCCTCTCCCTCTCCCCACCCTCTTCCTCTCCTTCTCCCCACTCTCCGCCCTCCCTTCACCCTCCCTCCCTCCCTCCCACTCCCCTCCCTCCCTCCCTCCCCTCTCTCCCTCTCTCTCGCTCTCTCTCTCTCTCTCTCTCGCCCTCGCTCTCTCTCTCGCTCTCTCTCTCTCTCTCTCTCTCTCCCTATCTCCCTCTCTCTCTCTTTCTCTCTCTCTGCCTCTCTCCCTCTCTCTCTCCCTCCCTCCCTCTGTCTCTGCCTCTGCCACTTGCCTCTGCCTCTACCTCTGCCTCTCCCTCTCCCCCACCCTCTTCCTCTCCTTCTCCCCACTCTCCGCCCTCCCCCCCCCCCTCCCTCCCCCTCCCTCCCTCCCTACCTCCCCCTCTCTCCCTCTCTCTCTCGCTCTCTCTCTCTCTCTCTCTCTCTCTCTCTCTCGCTCGCTCTCTCCCTTTCACTTTCTCTCTCTCTCGCGCTCTCACTCTCTCTTTCTCTCTCTCTCGCTCTCTCTCTCTCTCTCTCTCTCTCTCTCTCTCTCTCTCTCTCTCTCTCCGCTTTCGCTCCACCACTCTCTCTCCCTCTGTCTCTGCCTCTGCCTCTGCATCTACCTCTGCCTCTTGCCTCTTGCCTCTTGCCTCTGCCTCTGCTCTCCCTCTCCCCACCCTCTTCCTCTCCTTCACTTCCCCCCACTCTCCGCCCTCGCTTCACCCTCCCTCCCTCCCCCCCCTCCCTCCCTCCCCTCTCTCCCTCTCTCTCGCTCTCTCTCTCTCTCTCTCTCGCCCTCGCTCTCTCTCTCTCTCTCGCTCTATCTCTCTCTCCCCGCTCTCTCTTTCCTCTCCCTCCCTCCCTCTGTCCTCTGCCTCTGCCTCTTGCCTGTGCCTCTACCTCTGCCCTCTCCCTCTCCCCTCCACCCTCTTCCTCTCCTTCTCCCACTCTCCGCCTCCCTCCCCATCCCCCTCCCTCCGTCCCCCTCTCTCCCTCTCTCTCTCTCGCTCTCTCTCTCTCTCTCTCTCTCTCTTTCTTTCTCGCTCTCTCTCTCTTGCTCGCTCTCTCTCCCTCTCACTTTCTCTCTCTCGCGCACCGCGCTCTCTCTCTTCTCTCTCTCTCTCTTCTCTCTCTCTCTCTCTCTCTCTCTCTCTCTCCGCTTTCCTCTCCACCACTTTCCCTCCCTCTGCTCTGCATCTGCCTCTGCCTCTGCATCTCCTTCTGCCTCTGCCTCTGCTTTTGCTTCTGCCCCGCTC